>JAQIUQ010000988.1:0-157500 GCA_030378365.1 Hybognathus amarus | reverse complement strand
CTGGAAGTACCAAGATTATAAAAGCAATTCGTTTTTGACGTGTGGTGTGAATATGTATTGTCCTTACTGTGGAATAGAAATATGGCGTTCTCCAAATTTCTGCAATTCAAGATGATCACGTTAAAATAAAAAGCAAATATTCAAAATGATATACCAGAATGTAACATGGCGCTTTCAAATAACGATCTTAAATAACGGTAAAAAATGTATTTTCCATTGAATAATTCATTCAAAAACGCTGATACATCCAGTAATGAAACAAGTGAAGTCTTTGAGTAAGTCATTGAATCAATCTTTCAAACCATTTAAAATTGTTTTTAAATAGATTGCAGCAATTAATATTTAGTCAGAACCTCTAGTAATTTTTTATTTAGTTGTTCTGATCGTGATTTCTATTTATAACGAATCATGATTCTCAATTTATCCAGAATCAAGCAACACTTATTAATGGTAATGATAGCCTATGTATTCACTATTTACTATTCACTTTAAATTTAAATAATTGATTACAGTTTAAATAGACAAAATGGTATATGATTTTAATATTAGCTTTTTATTTTAACTGACTCATCGTCATCCCTACAAATACCTTTGCTTCCAATAAGTAGATAAGCATTGGCATAGTAACTAGATCAGAAAGATTGTGTTTTATAAACCTGCAGTGTTCAAATTATTCAGTTAGGACCTCACAGTGCTGTTTGTGAATTTATTATTTGGTCTATAACTTTTATTTAATCCATTTATTGTGCAATCTTGCACCAATTCCAATATCTAAAATGAAATCTTACCTGTCAAAGGTCATCATCCATTGGGTCTTAATCTTTTTAAACAGTCACAATGAAAATATTATCATTATCATGATTATTAAATGATAAGACTCGGTAGTACATTATAGGCAGTAATCATTGCGATGAGCTCATGATTGTGGACTTTTGGACGTTACCGTTCTGCTTACCCAGAAAGTCAAGACTACTTCTCAACCCGTCAATCAAAGTCCTGCCCTCCTTCCCCTCAGTGTGTTATCTCTGTAGACAATCACAATGAAAATATTATCATAACAGAGATGATTATATGATCAGACCGGTGGTATAAAATCATCAATCAACGGACTTTACTCCTCTAGGCCTTCCTGACCTCACCTTACTTTTTACCCAGAGTTTCATTCTGTCAATCATAGTCCTGACATCCCAACCCTTTCAAGTCAGCCCCTCCTCCATCTCTCCCCTTCATTTCTGGGCCGCTTTCCATTACTTCGTCCTCAATATCTACCGCTATCTCACCCCCCCCCCCCCAACAACTGTCTCTCTGTAACCCCCTCCCGTCCTCCCTCTCCCCTGTCTCCAGTCAGACCTCTAGCCTCACTGAACCAGGTCTTCAGCGGTATGATAATGTGGAAAGTTGAACTGGCCCCATTACAGCTTGGCTGATGGCAGCGCCGATAAGGCCCTTGATAATGGGTGCAGATAGAGCTGACACAGCGGTCCAATAGCCAGCCCTCTCTCTCCCATTATCATTCCTGCCCACCGATGGGCTCCCAGCACACTATCTGCTTCCATTTCCACTCCTGCAACAGATAAAGAATGGAAATACTGACTTCATAGCTGACTGATTAAAGTGTCTGCCTTCTCTTGATAATACACAGATAAATTATGTTTTTTTCTCTCCCTCTTTCTCTGTTTGCTCCTTTCCTCTGTCTCTATTCGCTTTCTCTCCCTCTGTTTTTCTCACTCTCTAGAAAGGAGAGGGGCGCAGGGAGAAAAACGTCTCCTCTGTTAATTCTCTTTCTTTGTAGGTTTATTTGAGAATGTGGGTATGTGGGAGAGATGGCGAGATGGTGCGGTTAATAAGAAAGTTTTGGAGGGCGGGGAGCACTCGGGGTGTGATGGGGGAATGACTCCATTCAAGTGCCTCTCAGGGACTATTACATTTGGAATCTTGTCGACTGACACTCTACGACGCGCAATCACATCGCCATCTGCATAAACAAGCACTGCCTAAACGCTCTCGTTCCTCTGAAACACTGGGTCACCCAACCGCTGTGAATATTCATGGGAACGGCTACATGGCCGTTCGGCCCGATCGCTGATTTCCCACGGCGACCGACCGCGGAGGAAGTAGCCAGGTAGTGCGTGGGTAGCCCTATCGGTGCTGATGACCTCCCATGATCTTTAATAACACGCTCTTCCAGGGTGCTTTTTTATCAACGATTGCTCCACAGAGATAACGTGCTGATCAAATCGATTATATCCTTTAGTGTACAGTAAACCTGTCCACTCTGTCACTTCCTTTTGTTTCTCTTCTGTGTTTTCCACCCATCCAGTCGTAAACTGGATTTTCCTCTCACACTTCCTGGATCACATTGCTGATGTCAGAGGGACTCGTGTGTCATTAATGATGCAATCCAGTGGCACACCTCAAATCCAAGGGTTCCTTCTGCCCTGCCCACAAGTGATGATGTCATGCACATGCGTTGATTATATGGATGCATTTAAGGATGTCTAATTTATTGTGTAACATTTTAGCATTTTATCTGATTTAGGTCATCTTTCTAGATGAATGTCATTATTATACAGTAGATTTTCAAACTGGGGTGTGCAGAAAAGCTTGCTGGAAAATGTAAAAAAACAAAACAATACAATTTTAAGGTAAAAAATTTAATGAAACGATAATTTTTAGTGTTTTTTAACACGCTTACACAGGCTGCATTTATTTGATAAAAAAATACAATAATAAACTGTAATATTGTAAATATTGCAATTCAAAAAAACTGTTTTCTGTTTTAATTTATTTTTATGTAATTTGTTCTTGTGATAGTCACATGATCCTTGAGAAATCATACTAATATGCTGATTTGCTCCCTCAAGAGACATTTCTCAGGAATTGTGCTGCAGAATATTTTTGTGGAAACCAGTTTTTTTCTATTCTTTATGTAAAAATTAACTTTTTTTATCATTTTAATTAGGTCTAATTAATTAGGTTAATTACAAAAATCACGGTTCTAGTACGTACCTCGGTTTTAAAGTCACGGTTCGGTAATGCCAGAGAAATTCTATTTCTTTAAATAAAAAATATTTTTGAATAAGTGTGAGTTTTCCTAAATCTTGAAACTTTCAGGTTTATAAATGGGGGTCATCTTTGAAGGATGAACAAATAATGTTTTGGTCATCACATTTAAAATAACATTTAAATATATATTTATTTAGATAATATTTGAATATTTGACAGCGCTTTTTGATCTAACAGAGATCTACAGTGGCGAACCGTAGACCTCAGTGGCGAATTCAAATGTTTTCTTCACTGGATCTCTTAGCGCTGAGTAGTAACAGTGTTGCTTGGTCAAGATCGGCTCTGCTGCACAGATGTTGCTGGTACGAACTGATAAACGATCCATGAAGCACATAATGAGTATTGAAATCGGTGAGAAGAATTATGAAATTTTAATACTATAAAAATGTTGATATATAATCTGTAATAATCTTACTATATGTAGTTAACATGAAATAAAGTTTGTGATATTGTATTGTGAGGTATTTTGATCATATCGAACAATAAACATTATCTTCATCTGAAATCTGAAATGAGTTTGTCTACCTGTTGGGAAACCTTACTGAAAAATGTGACATTTTTTTATTGACCTCTAAATGAAACATATTACCATATTTATTAAAGCAGTACCCCAACAGAAGGTTTCTGGGTCCTTTTCTGCATTTACTTTACCTTTTTCAATCACTTAATACTGGAAGTTTGGGGTGATTGGCATTCAAATTCTGTCTGTTGTACCGTCTTACTGACTATCTGTCCTTCTATCTTCCTGTCTTTCTGTCCAAGCGTCCGTTCTCTGCTTACATAGAGAGCTCCACTTAAACTGCTCTCTTAAACAATGCAGTATTTGTTCAGGGCACTGTAACTGACCTTGATAGATTAGAGAGACCTTTCTACTCTCTGTGAGAGTTTAAGCACGTGAGACTGAAATTATTAGTTTGCATCTGAACGTGTCCGCCCCCTGAAACATCGTTCCGTCTCGGAAACAAGGTTTTATATAAATGGGACATTTAAAAAAAGAAAGTTTGCAAGTTGGCTTTTGCTCTCCAAATTCTTGAAGTTCCCTCTGACATAGCTGCGCTCGCACAATCTCTTCAGCCGCGTGTCCCTGCGTGCTGAATTATTCCCATTAGCGAGTCGTAAAAAGCCTGCATAAGGTTAATTTGATACCAAAACCTTGCCTAGAGTTTTAAGGGCAGTAGACCTTTTTTTTCAGTTCGGGCTACAAAGAACAGGGAGTGGAGGCGAAGAAGAAGAAGAAGAAAAAATAACGAAGCATGATAAAAAGCTCTGATAACGGAATGACTGTGTTGTGTAGGAGTTGATATCAATGTTATCTATCTGTCTTTTTCACTCTCTTAGCCCTTCTGTTGTTTTTTATGCCTTATCTCTCTCTACCAAAATGCCAGGAACAAAAAGGGAGAAAGAAAAGAAATTACCGTACGGATTATTCATGGGGCCTGCTGATAAAGCGGGTGATGCAAAAATTACGAATATACGTGGCTTTTTTTTTGTTTTGCAGGATTAGAATTATTTGTTTTATTTTATTAATGAGGGAAGAGTGAAAAGATCAGTTTGTGTGGCTGTATCTCTCTATATCTTTCAAAGAGTGAGTGATTTGGCCCGAGTTAACCCTTTATGGTCTGTTTAGACTGACGCACACACCTTCAACACACACACACCTCAGCATTTTTAGAGCTGCTTGCCTCTGATAAGGCTAACCTCAGTCTGACCCAAATAAAGAGGCTGGACACAGTGGACAGGCATGTTGCAGTGGGAGACAGGCATCTGCTGTTGACTTCACTTCCAGCAAATAGAGAAGGAACGGGGCGTTACATGTATTTGACTTTGCTTTACATTACTAAAGCCGTTTTGACGGGCTCAGTTCAATGGCTTAGTAATTTATTACCCGGCTAATAATCTTTTCATTCACTTTGACAGTTGTTTTATGACTCAGAGCTTCTAAACGTGTGTGTCTTTAAAGGGACAGTTCATCCAAAAATCTAACTGTTGTTGAGGACAGTTGAGTTCACTTCTAGCAAAAAAGGAACTGGACGTTAAATGACGTTTGAATTTTCTCTTACATTTCTAAATTCATTTTGGCTGGTTAAGTTCAATGGCTTAGTAATTTATTAGCTGGCTAATAATCATTTTCGTTTTGACAGTTGTTTTATGACTCAGAGCTTCTAAAAATGTGTGTCTTAAAGGGACAGTTCATCCAAAAAGCAAACTGTTGTTTACTTGATTATTGTATTCTTATTTTTTTTGGAGGACATTTCTAAATAATTGTCATGTAGCCCTTACCATGCAGTTATAGTTCATAGTGACCAGAGGATTTCAAGCTCCTGAAAGTAGCACAAATCAAAACAGCGGCAACAACTAACATAAAAGTGAATGACAAGTAGGGGTTTAACCGATCGTAGGTTCAGCACTTGTGATTAATTGCAAAATTGAACCATCATAGAGTGAAAAGTTATCATCTGCATGTGTTTTGTCTTGCCAATTTAGTACTGTTTGTTATCTGTGGGCACGGCCACAAACACCCGAAGTGCTCTCACGGAGAGGCCGACGTTCAGACCGAATTGATTTCTCTTTCACATCTCTTTGCACTTGAATGGACACACACAAGAGTGATCTTGTATCCTTAGGTTGTGTGTCCAGCAAAAGCGTTTTAGCCAGCTGAAAACGCCAGACGCACACTGAGCGTTTTGTCAGCGCAGCGTTTTTTCTGTTGAGACGTGTCGTTGCTATGATACAGAATATCCGCAGCACAGTTTACTTGTAACTGATTTCGCAGATAATTTGTTTCATACTCAAAATGTATTTTTCATCCATTTTGCTCGTTTAGCTCTGTTGGTTGATGTCGTTGTACAGAAAGAATGTTGTGACAGTTGGTCAGTGTGGTATTAGTCCCGCCCCTCCTCCACTGTGATTGGATTGGTGGGTGAAAAGTGACCGTGATGAGCGCTGCGTTTTATCCAAAGTTTAACATTTTTCAACTCTCGCGAACCAGTAAAAAACGCCGGGCGTTTCTTCAGCGTGAAAAAACGCTCAGCGCCTACGTTACGCTCGTCAGCGTTTTAAAAAGCGTGACGCTCCCATTGAAAACAACTGAAAACATACGCCAGGCGTGTGGAAAAACACTTTGGTGGACACACGGCCTTGTACTGGATTCGATGCAGAGCAGCTTATAAATACTTGCAGCTTATAAATACTTGAAATTAAAAACAAAGATTTATCTATATTTAATTTATACACTAGGGTTATTTTACATTTAGGCCTAATTATTACATTTCTGTATCTGGATATTACATTACATTTGTAACTTTGTTATATTTAATTATATGCTTGTAATTAATGTATTACCGGTAATTTTTTTATTCCCCCACTCTTGTTTTGTATTCTTTCTTTCTTTCTTGCTGATCTCAAAAGTGATCAGATTTGTGATGCGTAATACGATCCGAACTGTGAGTTTTTTGATCCGTTGAACCACTAATTAGTTACCTAACGAAATATTTCTACCATTGTTAATAAAAAAATAAAAAATACATATACTACACTACCATTTAAAAGTTTGGGGTTGGTAAGATTCTTTCTTTTTTTTATCTCTCCTATGCTTACTGCAGCTACATTTGTTTGATAAAAATACAGTAAAAAAGTTTTTTTTTTAAATACTGTGATATATTATTACAATTTAAAATAACTGTTTTATATCTAAATAATTTTTTTTTTTTACATTTTATTTATTCTTGTGTTGGCAAAGCAGAATTTTCCAGCATCATTATTCTAGTCTTCAGTGTCACATGATCCTTCAGAAATCATTCTAATATGCTGATGTTCTTACAATGCATATATCTTCTGCATTCTTCCATGGGGTACAATGTTGTTCTCTCACATCTGACTATGGTCCAGTCAGGAGTCTTTCTGTGGAGTCCTTGTGATTTACACTTGACCCTGTTTTTCTAGCTGAAGGTCAGGTGGTACTTCCAGTCCTGCGCTCGCCCCGGACGCTTCAGATTTCCTCTTGCCTTTGTGCCCCAGGCTGTTGTGTGTGAGAGCGGCCTCTGTGTGAGAAGATTCCATGTCTATGTTTTTATTTGCAATTTATAATTTTATATGTAGTTTTTTTTATGGAGGTGCATCTCCATGACAATGTCTTGCCTATATAGCATTTTTCCTTGAATGATTGTTCCTCCGTTTTTATGCAACAAAAGATAGTTTTAACAATGTAAACTTTTAGCATGATTGCTTTTCATATCACTTTTAGATCTTTTTGCAGCTTCTCCTGTCTGAAAACCACCTACTTTAACAGGTAGAGATAATGTAGATTACATGCTAAGTGACCGTTTTGTTTTTATGAATGGGTGAAATCACGCATTGTGGGGAAAAAATTGGTTTGGATCTGGCCATTTCAGCCATTTTTATGTGCAATACATGCCGGATGGACTTTGAGTGGCCTGTAGGCATGTCGAATAAAGCTACACTGTAAAAATGAATCAAAAAAATTGTGGCAACAGATTGCAAGCAATGTTAATTAATTAAATGTAACAAATTAGAATTGAGTAAAATTTTATTTAATTAATTCCTTAAAAGTTAACCATTTAAAATGAGTAAAACTTACAACAACAACCAAAAAAACATACATTTAAGTCACCATTATGGTGATCGGTGTTTGTTAGGTTTTCTCCTTCAGTGTTTCTTCTTGTTAACATCAGGTGTCTTCAATGTTGGCAATTTAAAATAAAGAGTTCTTACTAAATCTTTGACGTCTGTCTGTTAGTGAGATATTTTTGTTAAATTTGTTGGTGTAAACTTTACTCATTTTAAATGGTTAACTTTTAAGGAATAATTTGATTAATTATTACTCAATTGTAATTTGTTAAATTTAATTAATAATATTGCTTGTAACCTGTTGACACAATTCTATTGATTAGATAAAGCATATTCATTTTTACAGTGTATTTATACGTTTATTTAGCTGAAGATGTTTAACTGTATGACTTCAGTCAATGTCTTTGCTTAATATTTGACTTCTTGTGTGATGTGTACATACATACTACTCTGAAACATACTTCAGCACCTTTTAATGTTAAGATTTCTAAGTTCGCACACAAAGGCAATATGCAGCATTTGAGTTTCTGTGATATTGAGCATTATTAAATCAGATTGCAGAGTGAAAGGAATGTATAATCTCTACGAAAACTGTCATTTTAAACCTGTGCTACTGTTAGAGCCCATTTCGATCACAATCTCCTTGTGAATATCCCTTACTGCGCGCACGCACACACTTGGCTCCTTTGCCCTTTCCTCTTTGTGCTGTGTCTATCCCTCCCTCTTTCTGTTCTCCCTCCATAAGCGGTGAGTTCTTGTCTAAGTATTAGTATTAGAGGCAGCAGTGTCCCCTGAAGTAAAACAATCTGCTGTAATCTATCAGTGTGTTATCGGTCCTATCTGAGAGCTGGAGCAAGCCGGGCCGGGGCCATGGCGCCGTGCTCCGGAGCTGATAAAGTTTCAGAGTTCAGCGATGATGAATGTTAAGAAACTACACCCTCGTTAGAGAGGATGTGGACTTGGCAGGGAACCATGAAGGGGGCCGCACATGAAAGCAGAGAGAGAAAGGAAAATGTTGGCACCCCGCACTAGTCGTCAGGTTAGAGGTCAACCCTGTTATTGCACAGACATTCTCGCTTTTGTCTTTCATTTTCCCCCTTCCTTCTTTCAGTTCAAATATTAAGACTTTTTAATGCACAAACATTTATACAGTGGTTTCAAAAAGTTTTTCGACACCTAAGCCACTTTTTAAAAATACCTTTTTGCTTTATATCACCAAATTTCATTTATTCTAAGGAAAGTGGCACTTTTTTAGGCCAAATGTTTAAATTTAAATTCTTTTTGAGACGCTGAATTTAAAATGTTTTAGTAAATATGTGTAGGGCAAATAAATATTGCTGTTTATTTTATTTACTGATATGCTGGGGAATGACAAATATTAATTTTGTTCATTTGAAGAACATAGTAGAAAATATTTCTTGGTTATTTTTGTCGAGATTTTGTTTTTTATTGTAGTTACTTCTTAGTTTAAACTTTCTAAATCTACTTGGTAAAAATATTCAATTGAAATGGTTCCTTTGATTGATAAAAAACACTTTTTAATTAATTCAGAGCATATATTAATATTGAGATATACTTTCAATCTCAATTGAAGTCTGAAAAAAATGGAATTAATTGTTTTAGCAATATCACTGAGCCCTAATTTAAATTTCTCCTATATCACAATATCTTGATGATAAAGTTGCTGCCTTAGCATTGCTGTCTTAGCTGAAGATTGAAATTGCTTATCTCTGCCTCTAATAAACTAGTACAGTCGCTTCCCTCATGAGAAAGTTTACTGAGGACAGCTGGATGTCATCTGGAGTGACTGCTTTGTTGTCATTAACTAACTAATTATTTTGAGCTTGTGAAGAACCAGCTTCTCATATCCAGACTCCAATCCCGAGAAGAACTGCAGAACTGGACCCAGACCAAGTGCACAGCTTGTCCTGCCCTAGTAATGTCCTCTGGCCCATCTTTCCAGTGACCTCTCTGCCTAAAGCCAGCACATCAACTGCTCCCATCTATCAGTCCGTATCATGCCTCAAAGTCCCCTGATGACGATGCATTTGATAAGAGCGCAGTACTTAGAAGTGCACAGTGCAAATAGCCGATAAAGCATTATTTTCCTGACAGATATTAAGTGCTTAGAGTTCAAATTTCAGGCTAATAGCTTTTCTGAGTCTACTCAAGATTTGTTGTGGTGTAGCAAAAATAGCTCTGCTAAATCTCGGGAGAGATGTGCGACGCTTCGTCAACGTAAAGTCCTGCGTGTTATTCACTAATCGCCTTCAATCCAGTTTAAAGTGTTCGTTCACACAAAAATTAAAATTCTGTCAGTAACTAGCAAGCATTTTGAGAGGTGTTTTGACAGTTCAGAGCCACCGAATGACTAATACGCAAAAAACGCATACGAAATTTTCAGACCTTATAAAGATTACTTAAATGTAATCTTTAGCAAATCTCTGTGATGCCTAAATCCACTAAAATTGGTTTTAGTTTTAGATAAAGTAGTATAGAATTTTGGCCATTTTATCGTTCATCTGCCATAACATGAAATTTCTTGTATACGTTTGGCCAGAATTTTAATATTGGTGAATTATAAATATAAGATAAATGAATTACACTGTAAAAAACAATTAGTTCAGTTTACTTAATTTTATTAAGCAAACTTGTTGCCTTAATTTCATTAAGTAAGCGTAACTTAATTGCATCAAGTTAATCGTACTTAATCCATTTAAGTTTTGTCAACTTAATTCTGTCTGTGATCTGAGGAACTGTACTCCCAGAGTGCAGTGCAGCATGAATACATTTTTTTTCTATTTTTGGCTTTATTTTACCATTACATATTTATTTGCTGTCATTATTGGGGTTATACTTACAAGAGACCGCAAAAAACAAAACAAAAACAAAACATTGTATTGGTCAATTAATTAATTAAATAAAGTATATATATGTATATATATATATATATATATATATATATATATATATATATATATATATATATACATATACATACACTTTAATACATATATATATGAAGAGTTCAGATGGAAAAGTGCAATTTGAAATTTTCTTCTAAATGATCATTTTTATCAAGCTTGTATATTTAAGTTCAGTAATTTCACTTAAATGGCAATGAAGGTTACCTATTAATTGTCATTTAAGTGAAATTACTGAACTTAAATATACAAGCTTGATAAAAATGGTCATTTTAGAAGAAAATTTCAAATGGCATTTAGAGGCTTTTCCATCTGAACTCTTCATATATATATATATATATATATATATATATATATATATATATATATATATATATAGGCCCCCCCTATATACCAGGGGGACTGGTACTCAAACCAGTCAAGTCATTTTTTACAAGGTTTTTCTGAGTATCAGAAGGCATAGCATGCAAACAGTACAGATTACTAAGAAATTTTAAGTAAGTCCAACAAATTATTGGACATTAAGTAAAGTTATCAAGAAAATTCTTAGTGAGAATATTAGATTTTACAGTGTATAAGTGTCATTCTTTCATTGCAAACACACCCCATTTCTATGAAAAATAGATGCTTGGATTGGTAACATTTTTGCCTGTGTTTTTTCATTCATTCATTCATTTTTTGTAGGAAATCAAGCTCTAAAACCTTGCCAAAAGTGTGTGCCGATAAACTGCGCTAATAGTAAGAACAATTAATTCTTGGTAAATTCTTCCTACTGTCTGCTGAATTAGACCTTAATAAAAGCACGCCTCTCGTTCCCTCCTCGTGTAAAGTCATATTTGAGTCTTCTGATAAATAGAAAAGAGTTCTCGGTCTTAAAAGCTCTTAAAAGACTGGTATACCATTGTGATCACGACAAAGTTCATGAGCGTATAATGGAAGCTAATGTGACGCAGGGCGCGAGCAGCTTTGTTCGCAGAAGTGCAGAGCGTTTAATAGAATCTGATAGGCGTCAGTCCCCGGGCCCAGAGGACAGAGGGGGACTACGCGCTCATCAAGGAAGTCTTTGCTCATCAAGGGAGTCGGGTGCGCTCTGAAGGAATAATTTGTCAATAATTGGCCGTGTCAGTCTCGTTAGACATTTGATAATGTCCCGTTTCTTTAGGGTCGGCCCGGCAAATATCTCCAATGAAAAAGCAGCGCATGGCAGCAGATCTCGGCTCCCAGATAGCACCATTAAGGGCTTTAGAAGTATTTTAGCTGAATTCACACAAAGCAAAAATAGATAAATAAATAATGAAAAAGAAAAGTGGAACATCAACTGTCAGGGAAGTGATATGGACTATAAAAATCATTGGGGAGGGTTGAGAGATAAAAGATTATCCCTTTTTTTCTGTCGCCTTACTGCCTCCTCAGCCTTCGCTGAGGCTAATTCGCTTACTCAAGCAATAGGGCAGACTTACAGTGCAAGTGTGTGTGTGTCTTGTGGCGCTGTTTTAAGAACGCTTACTCTAGCACTACACTAATACGTTCAATACAGGTGTCTGTTTCTGTCATTTTCGGGAAGTGCCAGGTTCTTCTTTTGGACATGGGCATTCTTCTGTCAGATCTCATAATCACTTGAAGAAGTATGGGATCCATTATCCATTCCGAGACGCCAGGCATTCCTTTCTGCAGATATGGCGGAAAGTCTATCTCTATAATATCTCGGAATGGCTAACCTTCATCAGATTGCCCAAAATCCTTGATGACAGCCACATTCCAGAGAGCCGCTCAGGTCAGTGGTTGTAGAGAGGTCGGTGTAGTCATACAGGCTTGCGTCTGTGCTATCGTATTAATCTATGGCAGTGTTGTCAGTTTGTGTGAGGTCCATGTTCTCTCCCCTGGCCGTAGTTCGGGAAGGTGTCCCTTTGTGCCTATCAGAACAGAGATCAGCCTGATACGAGCTGTCATGCCCTGCTCTTGTTCACCCTGTGACCTTTCAGTCAACTGGGCCCGGTTTGCATGCACAGTTGCTCTTTCCTTTTTATGCAAATGCACTCTCTGAGGTTGCTGAGAGAAGCCTCGGCCCTGCCTAGAAACTGAACTGTGTATATTAGTTTTAGTGTGGACTTATCCGTTTATGTTTTATTGCATTTTTGTTTCTATTATATTTCAGGTTTCCAGATTTATTCTTAAATATATATATATATATATATATATATATATATATATATATATATATATATATATATATATATATATATATATATATATATATATATATATATATATATATATATATATTTTTATCCTTTTAATAAAGTTAATATTTAAACTGACCAGAAAATCACTAACAATTATACTAACATTATCACTAACATATATATATATATATATATATATATATATATATATATATATATATATATGTGTGTATATATATATATATATATATATGTATATATATGTATATATATGTATCATGTGTATATATGTATGTATATATATATATGTATCATGTATATATATGTATGTATATACTGTATATGAATTTAAATTATATGTAATATTTTTCTATATAAGTATTTTTTATTTAGATTTAATTAGATTTTTTCTGTCGAATATAAATATCTATATCAAATCTTCCCTTTTAATGAAGTCTGTTGTTGATCACTATCTTCTAACTGACCAGAAAATTAAAATTGAATATTTGCATCATCTTTCACTACAAAACAAACTGAATTTAATTTTCATTATTGTTATATATTGTTATATATCAGTATAGCTATATATAATTTAATTAGAGATGCACAATATATATATAGTTTTAAATGTATTTGATGGTTTTTTTATTATTGTGTTTAAGCAAATCTCAATATGATTATGCATATTTCAATCTGTATATTATAATGTGATGCCTAAATTTACTTTTTAAAGATTTTTTTTGGTGTAATTTGAATTATATTAATTTATTCAGCCATTTATCTTTCATTGGTCATCATAAGAAATAATTACTGGCTTATCAGTATTGGCCAGAAAATTTATCAGCGCATCCTTAAAATGTATTTTTAATGGTTACGAAGACTTAGGAAAGAAATACAACAAGGCCCTCATCCTACCTCCGTCATGCAAACTTCATTCTTCTGATCCAAACTTCTGTTATGGATTGTGCCATGTTCTCACATTAGTAGGAAAAACTATTACAGTCAATGGGATAAAAAAAGTGCAGGAGTTCTTATTAATCAGAATAGCGATACGTCTTAAGAGTTGAATGATGAGAATGAGGGAATTGTGGGTAAAGGGCTTTTCTGGTAGGGAGGAGACAGACAGACACATTAATATTCTCTTCCCAGTGAAAGTGTTTCGCAGAAAAAAAGGGAAAAGAAAGAAATGAGACATCTATCGCTCTCACCCCATGCTTTTATTTCCTATTGCCTCATCTTAAATTTCCATTATTCACAGTGAAAAAGCCAAGCCAAGCCTATTCACACTCCTCTCTGACACCGGCGGCCCCCTTCACACACGCACGTCTCGCATACATTCACTTCAACCAAACACCATTATTAATCATCCCTATCGGTTTCTTCCATCTCCCTGCTATTTGCTGTTTAATCACTAAAATAATATCAAAGAGGGGTAGAGGGCCCGTTACCATGGCGACCAAATGGAAAAGGTCAGGGTGAGTTTATCTTATCAGCGATAGAGAATGGTTACTAATTACAGATAGGTACTACCAGTGCTCAGTCCACAGGGCCCTGCCTTAGAACACTATCAGCAATCCACACCAGCCAGATATTAAAATTATCTATAGTCATCCACATACACACGCAGACACACCTCATCCTGGCACACATCGGATGAGATGGGCTTCAGGCTTTCTGTACTGTCCATTAACCCTGCTAATTCACCAATTGCACTTAATACTACTGATAAACAGCGTTTGTGCTAGCTAGATTGTTGTTTCTACTTTTAGAAATGTGTACTTGCTAGCTTTGATTTATGACAAGACCTAGCGTAAATAGCATTAATGCTTCACACTAATGGTGCAACCTTTATCAGTTCAAGTATATCATCATCAAATATTTGCTGTATTAGTGTAATTGTCGTGAAACCAATACCTAACATCCTGACAACAGAATACTGACAAGACGTTCTGAACTATTGACCCAAACTAAAGTGACCGTTTCCTTTAGTTGGCTCACCAGTGTTCTTCTGAAGCGAGTCACATTCATTAATGTTTCCTTACCATCATTCGCGGTTAATGACAAACCAGTTGTAATTAGATTTAGTGAGGCTGTGGAGAACGGCGTGAATTAATGGTAGGTGTTTGCGTACGTGCATCCGCACACATAATGCTAAAGCTAGTTCACCCAAAATTGAAGATTCTGTCATTATTTACTCACCGTTTCAGCAACTGCAATAATTTCTTTCTACCGGTTTAGTACTGTAAGAGTGTGTATTTCTGATCCAGTTCACAGTCACAGTCTAGTCAAAATCATTTATTCAGCTTTAACTGTTAAGAGCTCACTAGATAGGAATATTCATTATTTACTCATTGTGTCAAAACAGTAGGCTATAACTTTCTTTCACTGTGCACTAGAAGTGAATTTTTGAACATCGTGGACACATCTCTTCAATGTAATGAAGGGAAATTAGGACTGATTAGGAAATTAATTGTTCGTGTGAGTTGGATGAATCTGTTGATTAGGGATTGGTATTTTTGTTTGCAGATTGGCTCTGCACATCTTGCACTTTATATATTTTCATGATCAAAGTGATTCTAGGCATCACTGCACGCTTTCAAAATCCATAGTTTCACTTTATTCCGTCGTTCTGGTGCGTTTCCAGAAGCATCGTTAGCCAACTATGGTCGCAAGTTCCGTTGTTATCAGCATAGTTCAACGATTCAGTGTTTGCGAATGTTCGTTGGAACGATGGTTTCGGGAAACAGCATCGCAAATTTGTATGGTTTGAACGACAGCTCTCGACCTGTGGTTAGAGGCATCGTTACTATATTGCATGACATTTGGAGGTAATAAATCTGTATCTTGAGCAAAATAAGCAAGCTGACATTTCAGTACAACCGGTGCCTTTTATTCAGCATACATACAAATGTAATTTACGTCTTTTAGTTTTTCAAAAGATTTGAAGTAACGAGCTTGAATAGTGCGCATGTGCGAACGTACTCGACTATGTAGAGCGAGCCAAATATTGAGTCATGGTAATAAAGCAAAATAACTGAGAACAATTAGAAATAGTCCTCAGATGACATGTCTGTAATTTATATAAAACAAATTTAGCGTTAATTGGATCTCAAACAGTTTCATTAAAAGTAGTTATTACTCCACCACGCGCGAAACCAACGTGGTTGAACGATACTTTGCGACAGTAGGTTTCGGGAAACAGTCGTGACAAGCTAGTTGATTTTTCCAATGATGCATCTGTACTATGGTAGTGAAACAGTGAACTACGTCGTTGTACGGGAAACGCACCCTGGATGGCATGCTGTTCTAAAGCTAACCAATCAGACCTCAGGTATGGCCAAAATGCTGTACTAACCAGAGAAGGTTTTTTTTAAAGCCACACCGATCATCGTTGTGGTGATTGATCGTCGCGGTCACGTCCGAATACTACTGTTGATCCAGTTTACAAAACTTGTCTGAGTGATTTTTTCATCAATCACTGACTCTGATTCAGTTGTAATCGGTTATTTTTGAATAATGTGGCTTAAATTTGGGTCTGTTTGTCATACAAAGCTATTTAATAGATAAATAATTTCTTGCCACCGTTTAATCTTGAAAGCTACCATTTGAAAGTTTTTTTTTTTCTCCTTTCACCTCAAGAAAGTAATGCAGGTCTGTAATGACTTGGGTTAGTACATGTTCATTTTTAGTTAAACTATCCCTTTAAATCTTTTTTTCTGTTCTTTGCACACGACTTGCATAGCATTGTACGTTTTTGTTAAAGGGAGCAACAAGACATGTTCTGTTTGTTCGCATCTTAGACATGCACATCAGAGTATGCTGGTGTTTCCGTGCACTCCTTCATTTATCATCGTTGACATTTGGCTGTGCTCCTTCTATCTTCCTCTCATCTGAAAAGAACACATTTTTCCCATCAGAAATCCCGTTGTGACTTTTGCGTTCGAGGGGTGGTGATACTTCCTTTCACAAACGGCATCTCTGTGCGCATCTTCCCGCGCTGCGTTCCCTCGTCTCCCCCATCTCTGCTTCCCCCTTCTGTAAAGCTCTCTCTTTCTTCTCAACATGGATGTTATTGGAGGCACTGAGGGCTCCAGTGATGCCCTGCCTCTTTAAAATACCCCCTTTCTTTCCTGCTGCCAGCTGTGAGCTGGTTTATATTTAACGTACCTGACTTCATCAGCCCTCCCCACCCCCACTCTACGTTCACCATACTTATCTTTGCCACTCTCACACATCGCTGTATTTTTATTTATTTATTTATTTTCTGCCTGTGCGACAATGGTGAAAGATAACATTTCAACAGCAAATCCTGCCACTTTCCTTCTCTACTATCATGCAGATACGTTTTTGTGTGCCTCTACCTTAGATGTGGCACATGCATACATATGACCACAGCTGAACAATGTGAATGCTTGTGAACTAGTCTTTGTCTAGCTTGTGAATTCTTTCTGATGAGGTTCGTGTGTAACAGTTTTGATGGGTTTGAGGAGCCTGAGGCGACACTTTATTCAATGCCTTTTATCATTCATTCATCCAAAAAATGACAATTCTGTCATTGACTCATTCTCATGTCATACCAAACCTTTCTCTCTTCTGCAGAATTTAAAGAAGAACGTTATTAACCAAACATTTCTGGTTACCATTGATTTCCACTCTATGCACACATACACACAAAAAAAACAGAGAAGGTTTTTTTTCAAAGCCACACCGATCATCGTTTTCGTGACTGATCTTCGCGTGTCACGTCGCGAGTACTTAAGTTCCCTACCGTTGATCCACTTCACAAAATTTGAGTGATTTGCTCATCAATCACTGACTGTTCAGTTCGGTTATTTTTGAATAATGCTGCTTAAATTGTGGTCTGTTTGTAATACAAAACTATCATATGACTTGAACAAAAAACAAAAACAAAACATCACAGGGGCATTTCTCAAATATCATTCAAGCTTGCTAGGATGGTGTTATGCAGTATATGTTATGATTAGGCAGACATTTTCTAGATTTCTCTTCCTTTAAGAAAGGAACAAAATCAGTTGATGCCACTCATAGCCTTATTTTAAGAATATCAAGAATATATTTAAACCATTAAGTAACAATTAATGGTTTACATGACATCATTGAGAGCAGTGCTGGCCTCTGAAGTGTTTTAGTATGTGTGTGTGTGTGTGTACGGTTAACCTCGGTCTGTCTGCTTCAGCTCCTGACCAGTAGCTTACTGTGTTGTCTGTTTTTATGTGCTTTTATGGTGATTAAGTCATAACAATTATACAAGAGCCATAAAGGGATTTTCTCTGCTTCTTGACTAAGAGTTGAGAAGAAATATACACATTCACACACTCACTACAAAATATTCATATATAAAACACATGCATTGGTTTAAATGTCAGTACCATTCAAAAGTCATAATATTGGGGTTGTAAGATTTTTTTGAAAGAAGTCTCTTAGACGGCAAGGCTGCATTTATTTGATTAAAATACATTAAAAACTGTAAAACTGAAGTATTGTTTCAATTTAAAATAAGTTAAATGTAGTATTTATTCCTGTGATGGCGACACTGAATTTTCAGCAATTTTAATATCTCATTCTGATATGCTGAGTTGGTTCTCATGAAACATTTCTTATTATTATTAATGTTGAAATTGCTCTGCTTAATATTTTTGTGAAAACCATGATACAGTACTTTTTTTTGAGGATTCTTCGATGAATAGAAACTTTAAAGGAACATCGTTTATTTGAAATCACCAGTGATTTGTGACATTATAAATGGGTTTAGTGTCACTTTTGATCTAATGTGTCCTTGCAGAATAAATAAATACATTTCTTTCGAAAAAAGAGAAAAAATATAACAATGTCCAAATTGTGTCACTTGAGTGCATCTCTATTTTGTCAGTAACCGTCCCTGGAATATGTTGTATAATAATATTACAGTATAACATGAAATTCAAAAGGACATTCTTAATGTGTATTCCTGGTTGTATTGTGAACATTTCATCAATGCACATTGTTACAAATCCATGAAATAATTGAACAGAACCTATTAACTTTCCCTTTCCACTGACATCACTTAAGCTGTGCAGGATATTGAATGGGTTCAGCCATCAAACAATTCAAGCATTTGTAATTCTTTGGTTGCTCTAGTAAAATGTTGAAATGCTCTTCTTTAGGGCATCTTGTGGTGTGTTTGTGTGATCTACCATGTTTAGTCTTTACTCTGGACTGAAACAGCTGGGGATGTGTCTGTACGGGGGAGCTGAAAGATCTGTAAAACTTATGTCTTCTCGAAGCTCGAATCTCAGGGTCAGAGTCTGGATAAACGTTGAAGGCCGTGTGGATGTTTGTGTGTGTGAGAATATGTGTGTGAAGGATGAGAATCGTCTCTAGTAAGGGGATGACGATAGATCTGCTGTGTTGTATCAGAGCAGAAAGTGATGGGCATGATGGAACGGTGAAAAGAGGGAGGGAGAGGAGGATGAGAGGCATCTCCTCCACATACCGTCGCGATGGCCGCCTCTCCCTTTTCCTCTGAAGAGTCTCAAAAGCGTTCTGGGTGAAGATGTGTCTTAAGAGGGATGACTCTCATCCTCCCTCTAGTCTTTCAACTCATCTGCCTCGCTGATGCATTCTCTCACTGACTCATTCGTTGTAAGATATACTGTAGTATAAAACACTAACACAAACACTGAGTTTGTGCAAACGTGCGTAGTGTCTGATATTAATGTATACTTTTGATATAAATTTAATCTGCGATCGTTTCTTTTGTGGCTCACGCTGCTTTAATTGAAGGAGTTTTCATGGGAAAAGAATGTTTTTGAATATTGCCTCAGGCTTATCCAAGGACAGCTTATATCAATCAAGTTAGGGTCTGATAACAAATGCAACAATGTCTTTGAGAGGCCGTTCTCTAGTACTATTGTAGTCTTTTTTTTACCTTGTTCAGTGTTTGATGAGGTGAGTGTCATTAAATAAAACAATGTCAAGGTCTTTTATTTGGCTTTAGTTATGTTTATGGAGGAAAAATATAGAATTACAGAAATTAGTGGTGGGTGATGTGACCAAAATCTTAAATCTAGATATGAGTAATTGTATTTCATGATAATATATATCACATTATAGTTATTTTTGCTTTAAATAGGGTTTTCATGAATACATTTTCAATACCGTTTCATAATTCTTGTCACTAATTTTAATATGACGAAAAAATTATACCAGCCTAAGTAAAAAAAAACAACAACAAGTAAACAGTCAGTGAAAAATTAGAACAAAGAAACTAATCACAAGCAAAGACACAAATGAAATACACCTACCTGAAAAACTTCAAGCACTGCAAATAAGAAATACTACATAAATTGTATTAAGTAATTAAATTTACAAAAAACACTGCATAGTGTTCACTTCTTAAATGAAATAAATGTATTCTTATTAAAGTCACAAAAGTGAATCTGTCAAAAGCATAGAGTGATTTTCTCTGTCTTGTTGTTATATTAACATTAAAAGATTAGTTCACCCAAAAATTAAAATTCTGTCAGTATTTACTCACCCTCATGTTGTTCCATCCCCGTAAGACCTTCGTTCAGCTTCGGAACACAAATTAAGATACTTTTTATTAAATCTGAGAGCTGAATCACTCCTGCGCACTAGTCCATAGGCCTCTTGAGGGATTGAAACTTGACGGCCTCAAAGTTATTAAAGATATCGTTAAAATAGTCCATGTGACTACAGTGGCTCAATCTTAACTTTATCAAGCGACGAGAATACTTTTTGTGCGCCAAAAACAACAAAAATAACGACTTTATTTTAACTATTCACTTCCTTCACTATGCGCCTCTAGTCAGGTAACGTAGTGTGATAGCATAGAGCTACGTCACATGTAGGCTCACTATTGGCCGACGCTGTTCATGTGTGTGATGCGTGTGACGTACATTAACAGAAGCTTACGTTATTAAACTAGTAACCTGACTCCAGGCACAGAGAGAAGTAAATGAATTGTTGAAATAAAGTCGTTATTTTTGTTATTTTTTGAGCACAAAAAGTATTCTCGTCACTTGATAAAGTTAAGATTGAGCCACTGAAGTCACTATTTTAACGATGTCTTTAATAACGTTTCGAGGCCAGCAAGTTTCAATCCATCAAGAAGCCTATGGACTAGTATGGAGGA
The DNA here is from genome assembly GCA_030378365.1 of Hybognathus amarus. Lineage (NCBI taxonomy): Eukaryota > Metazoa > Chordata > Actinopteri > Cypriniformes > Leuciscidae > Hybognathus > Hybognathus amarus. The sequence goes on along the minus strand of JAQIUQ010000988.1, from coordinate 136,585 downwards.
GTGATCCAGCTCTCAGATTTCATCAAAAATATCTTAATTTGTGTTCTGAAGATGAACGAAGGTCTTAAGGGGTTGGAACAACATGAGTATGAGTAAATACTGACAGAATTTTCATTTTTGGGTGAACGAACCCTTTAACATTAACGCAGGTTTATGCTGCTGTCACTTTAAGACCTAATGCACTGATCTTATATACTGATTCGTATATTATACTAATATACATTCGCTTTCTTTCTCAACTGTTTCTTCTCAACCAGAGCTCCGGAACAACCACAGCATGTGCACATAATGAAATGAGTTCTTTTGGTACAAATTGCTCTTCATTACTTGTTTTTAAATAGCAATGCTTAAAAATGCATGCAAATTATAACCTTTTGTGATGGCGCAGCACGACGGAGACAATAGTCAAAAATCTTTATCGGTTCACAAATACTGATTAATCGTGCCAACTTGTATATCACCTAACACTAACAGAAATGCACTTGTAATAGAAGTCTACGAGACAGTTTAATGATTATATTGTCCAATAGACTTCCATTGTAAGTGCATAACTGCAAACACTTTTTTTTTTGCTGACAGACAAGTAAAAATAGAGCTTAACTTTTATTTAATGCAGAATTTGCAAGCATTCTTTAGCTTAAACATGAATGTAAGCAAACAGAGAGTGTGTGTGCCGGGCTGTATTACACTTGTATGTGTGTTAACAGGTTGTGACCCCTGCGTAACCCTACGGAACTGTTTGCTCTGATGCTCATTATTCCATTAGATGGTCTTGGCAGCTGTTGCCCTGACCCCTTTTGAATAGACAGAGCTTGATGCGGCTTGGAGACTCTTTTGCTTAACATGAACACATTTGCGTATTGATCTAAAGCTCCATGGGGGAGGGATACTTTATACAAAAGAAGTGTCAAAATATGTGTCGGATAAATAAGCATGATAATGCTGTCCATATGCTTGTCAGATTCTTTTTATGCTGATTTCATACCTCTGTAGTCTCTGATAAACAGATAAACAGATTTGATCAATGTATCTGTGTGTATATATATATATATATATATATATATATATATATATACACATTTTACTTTACGAAAACAATCTCTCAATTCATGTTGTAAACTATACAGGAAAACAAATCAATGGTAGTAATGGTGCATTACTATAATTTTGCCTTTTCCCATATTCAATTGCTATTTAGTTTTAGATATAATGATCACACTTAAAGGATTAGTTCACTTTAAAAAAAAACTTTTGCTTATAATTTACTCACCCCCATGTCATCAAAGATATCCATGTCATTCTTTCTTCAGTTGAAAAGAAATTAAGGTTTTGATGAAAACATTCCAGGATTTTTCTCCATATAATTGGACTTCAATGGGAACCAAACGGTTCAAGGTCCAAAAGACAGTTTCAGTGCAAACTGCAAAGTCACGAACGCGCATCACAGAACAGAGCAAGGCGACCATTTGAGCTTATAAAACTTAAACTTTTTTTTTATTACCAATTGTTTCGCTTGATAAGACCCTTATTGATCGTCTGGAATCGTTTAAAGCCCTTTGAACAGTTTGCACTGAAACTGTCTTTTGGACCTTGAACCGTTTGGTGCCCATTGAAGTCCATTATATGGAGAAAAATCCTGGAATGTTTTCATCAAAAACCTTAATTTCTTTTCGAACTGGATATCTTGGATGACATGGGGGTGAGTAAATTATCAGCAAGTTTTTTTAAAAGTGAACTACTCCTTTAAACAAAAACGTTGTATACATTTTTCTTCTACTTAATGATATAATTATGTTTTCACTCAAATTTCTTGTTGAAATATAAACATTTCAAGTCGTTTGAACTAAGGCGGCATTTATTGTCTGAGTTTCAGAATTTGAAAGCTGTTTGTTACTTATCAAAAGTGACAAAGCACAAGCTTATTGCGATTACTGGATGGGAGGCATGCTACAAAAAATGTTTGGTGAAGTTTTGTTCACGCATCAGCAGAAAACAGCTTGGACTAAAAGATCAGTTTTGGAATTCAAGAATTGTTATCGGTTCATCAAACTGAGGATTGATTAGAAAATCGATTCATTGATATCCTTAATCTATCTCGCTTGCCGGCCATCTTGTTTTGTTAGTCAGCTATTTAGGATTTAGAACGTCTTTGTCCATCCTCATATCTTATGAACTTTTAATCATAAACAGAAGTTTTGCACTTGCTGTAAGGTGGGGTGAGCGTGGCGTGAGAGATTGAACTGGGGGAGTTAAGTTGCCAGGCAGCCGGAGTGGAGACCCTGGACTATCGAAGCCAGGCACGCAGACAAGAGCCAGAAGATAAGCCGCCTGATAAAAGATAGAAAATAGCAGCAGATTTCAACTTTCCCACCATCCAAGATTCTCGGGGAGGAGGGGCGGCTGAATCAACTACTTATTTCATCCATCCGTATCTGTCTTTCCCCACGAACAACTTGCAAGGCTATTGAGAAGGCGGACAGACACACACACACACACACACGTTCAATAGCAATGGGAATTTTACACATAATGCACACACTCTTTTCTTGACTTATTTTCTGACCTCCAGCAGAAAAGATTCCTCACTGTAAAAATAAATACAATAATTTCAACCGTAAAAATGTAATCTCGCAAAAATCTGTTAATTTGTTAACGGTAAATTCCCTTATACAGGGGAAAACAAAGATCTAATCTTAAGTTTCATGTAATTTTACAGTAAAATGCTATTAAATGTACCATTTTTTTTGAAAGACAAGTAAAAAGTACAAAGGTAACACTTTATTTTACAGGATGTGCACTTTCAGTGTCCTTACCAAGAAAGTACTGAGTAATATATGGTAACCACATGGGTTAAGATAGGTTTACCCAGTTACTGTTACACTTTAAAAAAAAGGTACAAAAGCTGTCACTGGGGCTGTACCTTTTTAAAAGGTAAACTTTTGTCCATTTCAGGTGCTAATATGGACATTTCAGGTGCTAATATGTACATTGTAGGTGTCCATTTTAGGTCCTAATATGTACATTTTAGTTTTTAATATGTACATTTTAGTTGTTAATATGTACATTTTAGTTGTTAATACATTGTAGGTGCTAATAAACATTGTAGGTGGTAATATGTAAATTTTAGGTGGTAATATGTACATTTTAGGTGCTAATAATTATGTACATGCATGTTAGGTGGTAATATGTACATTTTAAGTGTTAATATGTACATTTTAGGTGCTGATATGTCAATTTCAGGAGCTAATATGTCCATTTTAGGTCCTATTATGTAAATTTTATGTGCTAATATGTACATTTTAGGTGGTAATATTTACATTTTAGGTGCTAATATGTACATTTTAAGTGTTAATATGTCCATTTCATGAGCCATTATGTCCATTTTAGGTGCTATATGCTATATCCCAATATGCAGCCTTTGGGTACAAAAGTTTACCTTTTGAGGAGGTACAACCCCAGTGACAGCTTTTGTACCTTTTTTTCTGAGAGTGTATTTCTGCAAAAGTATGCGCATATTATTTCAGTAATTACAATAACTGGGTAATAACAAGGTACTAGTCCTGAACCTACTCCTAAAACTAACCTTAACCCTCTGTAGTTACACTATATTACGCAGTATTTTCTTAGGTAAGTACATACTGTAAAATAAAGTGCAACCAAATCATCTTATTATTTACAGTGATAAGCCCGAAACTGAGATTCCCATAATTCCCAGTGACACTTCACTTTTGATGCTTTTTAATTTAAGTAATGTTTCTTAGTTTTTAGTTGTATGGTTTCATGTTGCATCTTAATGTTGTTAAATACATGTTTTGTATTTGTTTGCACCTTCTATATATTAGTATTTATATTTATGGAAAATCCATCATGTGGTTTCATCTTTCCCCCTGTGTTCTTATGGTGGATGCCAGTACATGTAAAAAGTACAAAACCGATTTTATTAGCCGTATAGCATCGCTAGTAAGCAGCAGAAAGGGCTGTTGGATTTTTGTTTTTACAATTTATAGGTTGTTCTATAAATATCTATTTTTACACCACTATTCTGCCAGCTCTTTTCTGTAAAAACGACAGGATTTTTTTGTGTATATGCATTTCCTTACACTTCTGTTTATCTCAGTTGCCCCTAGCTTTTCTTTTTCAATCATTCTCTCACATAAATACTCATACACGCCCCCTCTTTCCTATTGTGTCTCTTCTCACTCTGCAAACAAACACAGGCGCACATGCTCGGATATGAGTCTGTGTACCCACACACATGATCTGTTTAGTTGATTTCTGCTGTTTGTAGCTTTGGGAGGACGGTTGGAGGGTGAAGGGTTGAAGTAGACATGTGGCTTGGTGTAAGACGTGTGTGTGATGAAGTACCAGTTAGAGGGTGTTTAGCACTCTGTCTCAAGAGGGAAAATGTGCCTTCTCACCTCTCCAGAAAAAGGGGCCATAGAGTGCTCTGAGTGTTCTGACCTTTTCTTGTCATATTTCTAGATTATTGAGAGTTATTTAGTAAAGATACATTATGGTTAAAACGTTTGGGGTTGGTGAGATTTTTTGAAATGTGTCTCTTATTCTCAACAAGGCTGCATATTTGATTAAAAACACTAATGTTGTGAAAACATTTTAAAGAACTTTTCTGTTGAGTTATAGTTTAAAATGCTATTTATTCCTAAATTTCAGCAGCCATCTTCAGTGTGCACATGAGCCTTTAGAAATCATTCTAATATGATGACATTTATTATCATTATCACAATTATAGAAAGTTGAAAAGAACAGCATTTATTTTTAAATGGAAATCTTTTGTAGCATTATAAACATCTTCACTGTCACTTTTGAACAATTAAATGTATCTTGCAGAATAAAAGTTTTCATTTTCTTTTGAAAACATGACCCTACTGTAAAAATGAATATGACTGAATCTAATCAATAAAAATTGAGGCAACAGATTACAATCAATATTATTAATTAAATTTAACAAATTACAATTGAGTAATAACTAACCAAATGAATTACTTTAAAAGTTAACCATTTAAATTTAGTAGAATTTACAAATTTTTTTAAAAACAAAAATATAGAAAACAGACTATTTCTTTATTGCCAATACTGAAGACACCTGATGACAACAAGCAGAATCACTGAAGGAGAACACCATATTTTTAAGTCACCATTATGGTGATCAGTGTGTGTTTCAGTTGGGCCAATTCTTAATTCAGAATTCTTAATTTATCTTTGACGTCAGTCTGTTTTTCCAATATTTTTTGTTTAAAAATGTGTACATTCTACTCATTTCAAATGTTTAACATTCAAGTAATTCATGCGGTTAGTTATTACTCAATGCTAAAATGTTAATTTAGTAATATTGATTGTAATCTGTTGCCTCAATTTTATTGATTAGATTTAACATATTCAGTCGTATTCATTTTTACAGTGTAATTGTACCCCAAAACTTCTGTGTGGTATTGTACTGACAAACTGGCAACAAATAGATGTTTTTCTGATTCTGTCACTCCATTACATTTTCAATCCCATCTACACCCCATATGGATAAAATTAAGGACTTTGTCATGTACGGGTTCCCATTGTTATGCAAAACCAACATGGGATATTAAAACTGGCCTGGAAAAGCCATATAAATGTAATAAAATCAAAATAAGTCATGGTAATTTCTATAGTGCATTTGTTATGCGTAGTTCCAAAATATTTATTTGTCTGAAAATTCCTCTCTGTGAAATACAGTTCCTATTAAATCATTTTTGAAAACATCAAATTTAAAAAAAATTATTCAACAATTTCTTCTCTTCTGTGTCGTTCTTTGATGCTTTTCACGTTGTGAAAAGTGCTGCAGCTTCCTGGATCTACATCAGAATGCAGACTCAAGATTGTTGAATAAAGTCTTTGGGTCTCATTCATGAAATACGAGCAGAACGAATTTTTGTGTAAATCGTGTGTAAAGTGGTTCTGGTCGGATTCATTAAATGTTTGGATTTTCCGAATGTTAGTTGGTACGCAAGAAATCTACACCTGCTCCCAGCCACGCTGTAAATGGTGCGCTTAACATACGAACGTTTTGCTCATTAATAAGGCTGCATTTTAATTCATCTTAATCGGGTACATATTTAAACAGCATTTTGAAAAAATATTTTATATAGTAATTACATACGGTTTTTCTTTTTACTTTTATTATGAGAGCCAGTAATAGCAGATCTGGTGATCGATGGCGGTCCTTCTCCAGTTTGAATACGATTTTTCCGAAGTAAACTAATTTGTTTTTTGCTGTCAAGCTTAATGTTGAACCATTTTCTTCTCACTTCTGGGACTGTTCGATTAACAGACTGAAGCTCCATTAACTGCATCTGTAATATGCTGCCAAGCTTCCTTTTTTTAGGACCTGATACGCCAATTACGCTTGAAAATAAACATGTGGCGTTTTGATTGAACTTCTGGTAATAAAACTTTAAATTTCTGCATCCGAGAAATCTTTCTTTTTCATTCGCATTCATGTTATTATATGCCTAGCCTATATATAGATGTCAGTCGGATATAATGGGCCTGATTTATGGTAATTGAGAATGAACGTGCAAGCGTATTCCCTTACGACTGGTTGGAATTCATTAACACACACACACACATTTCATTATCACATCTGACGTTTACGAAGTATTTGTGAATCAGGAGAAGAGTTTTCGGAAGGTCTCTTTACACAGCAAATCGCTCTCATATTTACTCACGAATTTTTTCATGAATGCGACCCATTGTTTTTGTTTTTAATTACGTATTCTCATCGCTTCATAAGATTAAGGTTTAACTACCATAGTCACATGGACTATTTAACGATGTCTTTACTACCTTTCTGGGCCTTGAAAGTGGCAATGACATTGCAGTCAATGGAAGACATGGTGAGTAATTAATGACAGAAATTCAACTTTTGGGTGAACTATCCCTTAATGGCTAGAATTTGGTTGGTCAAAAGGTGTGAGGAGGACCCTGAAAGCATCACTCCCTTCATGTGGTTTTTTGAGCCTCAATATTATACAACAACTTGAAATGTTCTGTACTGTTCCTCCGTGGCATTTATATATGTGCATTGTATCAGTGTAAATGTTCCAATACAGAAAATAGACGTCAGACGTATTTTGGCTGTGCTTTTTTCCCCTCTACAGGAAGGGTCTGATAAATTGGTGAAAGCAAGTTTGTTGATCTGTACTTGCAGGGGTAGTTTTTCTCTCTAAGGGGCATGAGAAATACCCTCAGACGCACCATTCATCTCTGTAGCGACTAGACTGGCTTGTAACCTTAGAGATATCGTTGCCGACAATCGCACCTGCCCTCTGTGGACACAAAGAACAATTTCCAGAGCAGGGGTAAATCCTGATTTCTCCCCTGTTCGGTGAATCCATCTCGGTTTTTATTCCTCCTTTTCTTTCTCTCTCATTCAGTCTCCAGCCCTATCGCCTCTCCTTGACCATTATCTGGCAGACAGCTCCTGCTCATTAAGGAGTTAATTTTCTTCTCTCTCATCTCTGATTAGTATAGTTCAACCTAAAGCACTGTGAATTCTTTAAATTTTCCCTCCCTGTTATCAAAAGGAGAAAAAGGGGAACGAGGGGGGATATTTAATCGTTTAAGTAGTCTTCCTGGGGAACTGCTTCTGCCGTTTCTGTGTTTTTTTCCCTCCCTCTTCCCAGCAATGTAAAGAAATCCTGCCGAAGCCGCCCAGCTCAGTAATTCAGTTTTTAAAGCACGAAAAAAAAAAAAAATGACTTGATGAAATTCCACTATCAGCTCTGAACCAATATGCAAATATCTCGCTGGAAATCAAATAGCTATTATGTTTTCATTTCCACGTCGGCGTATTTGCTTAATGAAGAGGAGACAGATCAGACCGGTAGAGTCTGCAGGAGGCGATAACCGGGAACGGCTCGCAGCTATCCACACAGAGTGACGCTCCCAGTCACTCTCTGAGAGAGAGAGAGAGAGATGAAGAGTGAAAGAAAGGAGAGAGTAATAGGGAAAGGAAAGAGCTTGCACAGGCGAGAGAGAGAGCTGGAGACAGTAACATGATGGAGGGATGTAAAAAGCAGAAAAGGAAGCGTGAGAGTGAGAAAAAAAGATAAGGAAATCGAGGGATGTCTTTTAAAATGTGCCTCTTTGCAGTGTCCCGGTCTCACGACTGTTTGATGTTTGACAACCTGCTGACAAATCCAAGGCGAGGATCAGTCAGGCCCGTTTGAAGTACTCTCGATGCCCAGCGCACATGAATGCCATCACCACACATTATCACTTTACAATAATCACTCATTATCATAAGTATTATAATCACTCACTCGTGTGATTTGACTGATGGAAATGAGAACAGTATCTTCCTGCGCTGTTTACTCTTTTTATTTCATTATTAACAAGCCTCGTCAAGATAGCTGTATTATTTGTTCTGTGTTCGGGTCTCTGTCTTAAGAGTTTTGATCATTATTATTCTTTGTTTGGCTAGCGTTCTTACTCTTTATGTTCATGCTTTGGCAAATACTAAAGATATTAAGTAAATACAATGTGGTGTTTATGTTTAAGCCTCTCTCTCTCTCTCTCTCTCTCTCGCTCTCTCTTCTAATATTCCAGTTAAGAGTTTAAATCAATATTACAGGTAATGTTTTCTTACACTCAACCTGTACAACTTCCTCCAAGGAATGCGAAAGAAGTTATTTACAGAAAAATGACCAAGCTGAATATCCAATAAAAATAAGTGTTGACCATAACTGTTTGGCAATATTTGACTTTGGCTTAAATATTGGTCTAAATCTCTGCATAAAACTATGGTATGAGTTCAAAAGACTTTGAATATAGCACATGAGGTGTTTAGACCGCTTTTATGGAGCGTGTAAAAAGAAAGCCCCTTGCACCCATTTACTTCCATTATATAGAGAAGAGCAGCATGAACATTCATTGAAACGTCCTCTCTTTGTGCTGCTCAGAATGAACAAGTCAGATGGCTTTCGAACAACAGGAAAATGAATAAATTATAAATTATTATTTAACATTTTATTATACATTAAATAATTATTAAATAACTGTCCTTTTAAAAATAAGTTAAAGGGATAGTTCACCCAAAAATGAAAATTTTGTCCTAATTTACTCACCCTTCAAGTTGTTCCTTTTAATAGATCTTTTTAAACAGTCCTGCAATGTGACAAAGTAAAAGTCTTCCATGCGTGATTTAAGAAAAGGAAAAAAAAGATGGAAAGTAGAATGTCACATCTCAGTTTGTTTTACAAGTTTAATGATTAATTTAATACAGAAATCCAATGAAAGTCTTTGAGGCAACTGTATAGCTGTGAAAATGAACAATATGCCATGTATTAAAGAACATGTATTTATCAAACAGGTGATGTTGTGTGGTCTAGACACTCTGAAATGAAGATGTTAAATTAGTAAAATGATTAATAATATTACACTCGAATGCCTGTTTCTAATTGTGAATGGTGTGTTGTCAATGACAAGACTCTTTGGCCTTGTGTGGATGAAGTTACTTTGTTTTACTGAATGAAAACAAGAGTGCTATTCACTACCTCATTTCACACCGCATGCTTTGTTGGCAGAAACCGAGATGGAGCGGTTCTTGGCAAAGCAAGTGAAAGTCCACTCCTGTACGGCAGTGTGTCCGCAGAGGTCCTGCCAGTGGTGTGCAAGCCCAGAGGCTCCCACAGCTTATCTTCGGCTCCAGCAACGCTGGTTACATGAAGTTTTTAATGTTGTTTATATGTCTATTGGCTGTTTTTAAATATGCTTTAAGACAAACCATGTGCAAATTCATGTCAGCACAATTGCTGAGGTTTTTTTCTCCTTAAAACTGCAGTGAAAAAGACGCAGTGTGGAAATTCGCTTGTGTTTCTTACGTCACAAACGTCAATGTGTGGACGGGCTTTACCATATCATTAACTTTGCTGCAAAGATATGAAGATATTTTTCTGTTGATATGAAAAATCTGGTACATTTAGCAGCAATATAGCAAGTGAGTTATGTATATTACGATGTTATGAACTATATGTCTTTCTCCACTGACGCTCGAGTTGTTCAAAACGTTTTAAGAATTGACTGACTGACTGAGATGGCAAATGGGAACATGGTTTGTCTAACATATGGTTTGATAACTAAGTCAAGCCAAAGGCTAATCATATTAATTTCCGTTACGTGTCTGGCGTTGTAGAGAACGGTACATTACCATTCTGATACATTGGCTTGTATACAAGCCTGTAAAGTTCACTCTTCCTCTTCTTCTTCTAAATCAAACATATATGGCTGAATTAATCCACTTGCCATCGTGTAGAGTTTACTACAGTAAAGTTGACCAAGTGGATCTCTGAGCTCGTGTGATTGAGTGGAGGCGGGGCTCATTTGTATATTTGTGAATCCGCCATACTAAGGCTATGTTTACACGGAAATCGATTCTGAAGAGAAAATGCAAAAGTTGCGTTGCGTTATCACTTTTTATTCTGCGTTTAGTCAAGCATTTTGGGTTGGTTATCCGTGTGCATATGGCTGACGCAAAGTGTGTGAAATTCAATGTATAGTATGCACTCCAGGCGGCTAGGTGGCGATGTGAAGCACTGCCATACAACAACACCAAGTCTGTGCTGCCTGCCTACAACCTTCACTGTCAAGCAGACTTTTGCGTTTTACGCTTTACACGGGAACACGGCGGTGGAGCTTTTTTAAGATTTAAGAACACAAAAAAGTGAAACCATCCTCCAGAGTGGAAATCTTAAAAATGCTCCACCGCGCGTTCCCATGTAAAGGGTAAAAACGCAAAAGTCTGCTTGACAGCGAAGGTTATACGCAGGCGCTTGGTGTTGTTCTATGGCAGTGCTTCACATTGCCACCTAGCCGCCTGGAGTGCATACTACATTGAATTTCACACACTTTTGCGTCACAATATGCACATGGATTTCCAACCCAAAACGCTCATCTAAACGCAGAATAAAAAGTGATCAAATAAAAGTCAACGCCACTTTTGCGTTTTCTCTTCAGAATCATTTCCATGTAAACATTGCCTAAAACGGAGAAGTTTAGAATTGCTGCAGCTCCGTTTTGCGTTTTGAATCTCTGGAAGGGGGTTTTAGTGAAGACGGGACAAACTCGGAGGACTTTAGAAACGATGATGCAGAGGCCTGCGCTCGGCTCTATGATTGGGTGTTCTCAGTCGTGACGTGTCCTTCCCTGATTCGTCAGCCACTCATCACATGACCCGACCCCGTAAGAACACATACAAAAACAACCTCGTCGTCGGTCCATGAAAAGAAATCTTCAATATTTCTAATCTTTGCAGAGATAGCTAACGTTACTTTCTTCTTCATCAAATCTAAGGAATAGTCAATCCGTTTCCTGTTTACACCGGCATGCCGCATGCCCAGTGTTGGTGAATGGTCACGTGATCCGCATTTTCAGTCGTTTTAATGTGGACTGAGATCAATTCTAATATGCAGATAAAACGCTGGTGTGGACGGAGATCGTATTTGTTTTAATTCTCCGTTTTTAAACGAAAACGCAGTAGTGTGGACAGGGCCTAAATAAAAGAAGGGTGTGGAGTTGCATTCAAGCTGTTTTAAGGCATGAATCAAATTGTTTCACAGGAATTATTTTTTTTAATATGTTACATTTTGGTGATCAAAGATGATTGATACATGGGAACTTGAAGTCTCCTTTTGATTTATGTGGGTTGCTGTGCTTTCAAGTGCCCGGACCCGCTCTAACCCTTGGATCCATCTAATTACTAAGAGCGTGTTAATGCCCTTGGCTCTGATCAATGTGTGTAGCCACTTGTGCTTGAAATTATAAGTACTGCAGGTACCGCAGTTCTTCCTCGAACGGTGGCACGCACACACACACACACACACACACACACACACACACACACACACACACACACACACACACACACACACGTAGACTCTCACCAAAGGCTCAGTGTTCTCCTCGAAGTATCTTCTTCACAAGTCCCTGATTTCCCGATACAAGCAGTGTTCTTTTTTTTCTCCTCTGTGTTTGGTAATGTGGTGATTAACGTGATGGTGAGGAAGTTTGTTCATTTAATCAGGGCTCAGGTTTGATGTGTTGTCTCTTGGTTTAATCACTGCCACTAAGCACACTGGTTTGATGTGGACGGGGGCTGCTTAATAAAGCCCTATCTCCTCCGCCTTCATCAGCTTTCTCACTTTGTTCTGTCTGTTCGAGTGCCAGTTAGAACTCAAAAGTGTATTTCTTTCAGTTGATCTTCTTTGCTTTGTATAATAGACAAAATAGGGGCTTTTACGATTGATGTTTTTGACGTATTTAGTGGATTGGGAAAAGTTTTTGCCATTTAAACAATACATTTGTGTTTTATATTTGACGTCATTTGTTTTAAATCCTAAATTGTTTGTGTTTTATTATACATTTACAGGTTTGAGTTACATTTCAATCCGATCTATACATCAAAAAAGCACTTTCATGCATGTTAATGTTCTTGAGTGCTCGATTTTTTTTCCCTCCTTTTTCATAAAATGTATGGCAAAGTTGTCTGCTGTCATTCTGAATGCAGACAACCCTTTTTCCTGTTGTCGGTTCTGTGGAAAATGCACATTATTCCTTGTATAAGATCAAGTGGGAGAGCAGACTTTTTTCGCGCCATTTGATGTCTGTAAGCAGTGATGTGTCGATTTATTCATTTAACCAGAGCTGTAATAGGAAAGAAAATCATAATTCAGACTTACATTTAAACACTGAAATGTAATTGGAATTTTAAACAGAGGGGCCCCTTTGTACAATTATGATTAAAGGAAAATTAATTGTATGAAAATGTCGCCACAGATATAGAAAATTAGATCTAGCAATGCCCAGACTACATTCTAAAAATATGGCATATGGGATCATATTTTTTACTTTTCTCTCTGCGTCCTTTATTACTAAGGTCTAAATCTAAGTGTGTTAATTTTATCTGAAATTACAGTGAACCATGCAGGCGTGGAAGTTCGAAATTAGCCTAAAGATGTTTCATTTACAAAGACAGAAACACTTTGTCAGGGAGCGATTGTTTCCAAGCATTATCTCCGCCTCATTTTAATTGCTTTGGAAGTGAAATTAACAGAATTAGAAAAATTGCCTTTGCCTTTTTCTACAAGGCTCTTTATTCACGGGTATTGTTGTGTGCTTTGTATAGATTATAGGCCTCTTTGTTCTAGGAAGTGTAAATATATACGCCTCCAGTCACGGCTTTAGCTCTTAACAATCCCCTCTCTGTTCATCACAACTTAATGAAAATTAATTTACCAAAAATTAGCTGTGGTAAAATTTGATTTTCCAACCCCTGGTAATTTTGCTTAGATGCAGATGCATAAAATAGTGGGTGTCCTAGATGAGTTTAGCATAGTGAAAATGTGTTGTGTGAGGAATTTATGTGAAAACTGTAGTTTTGCTCATCTTAAACCTCATTAGAATAATAATACGGCTCGACGAAGGTTGAATTAACATGCAGACCGCTGGGGCGTCCACTCACAGAAGCCTTTGTGTGGCATGTATTCATTTTATTTTAGCGGAACAAGCCATACAATAAATGTGATCTCTGAGAATATTATCATTAAAGCTGATTTTGTCAAAAATGTTATTTTTATTTTCTTATATCAACTAAATAAGTAGGTATTTTTAAACCCCAATGGTTGGTTATCTCATCATAGTTGAAAAGTGTAAGGTTTTGTTCAAACGTCTACCAACTGGGAATGTATTGAGTTATCCAAATGAGTTAATCACCCTGGCTAAGTGATACAACACACACACCGTTGTTCATTTACTTCTTTGTGGTCTGAAGCTCTGGGATTTCCAACCAATTAAAACTGTAAAAGGCTTGTAGCAAGAAGGTTTGAAATGAATCAGAATTTTATTTCTTAATCATGTACTTTATCACTTTTTATTTACAGGACACTCTACTTCCTTGAAGATATTAACAGGGTATATTCACATTATCTAAAGCCTCTCAACTGAGGCTTTGGCATGATATGATATCTTTTCAAAGGCCTTTCAGTGAAAGATGACTTTTATTTTGTATTGCTCACTCTTTATGACCGCTCTCTCTCTTTTTCTATGCAGGCTCTATTGGGGATCTTAATGGAGGTGAGGATCCATCTGATGATGTAAGCATGTCAGGAGAGGAGGGCGGAGCTTCAGACCAGGAGGACTCTGCAGAGTGTGACGGTTCAAGTCCACCTTCATTTACACCGCTTTATAACGAAGGTGAAACGACGCATGCCAAAACGGCTTTCATACAAAAGTTTCAAAACCACCCGAATGTTCCTCTAACATAACCTGTGTTGTTTTTTGATGAAACCTGTTTTAACGCTGATGTCTATTGACAACAGTATTAGACATCTCACTCTGGATTCTCGTATAACAGCTTCCTTTTGCCATATGTCTTTAATGGATAGTTGAAATTCACTCTTGTGTCATTCTAAACTATTTGCTATTTTTTTTGGTGGAACACAAAAGGACATTTTTTTAATCACATTTTACAGAACATTCACATCAAGCTCCAAAAAGGACCCAAAAAACAAAAACAATCAAAGAACCATACATGTATGAACTTCTGGAGCCATGTTATAAATTGTTTAAAGTATAGACTGAAATTTTATATTATATTATATTATCTTTATATTAGGGCTTTCAAATGATTAATCATCGATCGCATACAAAAAAAGTTTGTGTTTGCATAATATATGTGGGTGCACTGTGTATAATTATTTTGTGTAAATATAAATACACACAGTCACACATGCATGTATATTTAAGAAAAAAAGATTATTTATATGTAAAATATTTAAATAATATATAATAAATCTATATACATATATACATGAAAATATTTCTTAAATATATACAAGCATGTGTGTATATTTATATATATAAAATAATTATACACAGTGCACCCACATATATTATGCAAACACAAACTTTTATTTTGGATGCGATTAATCGCGATTATGACAGCCCATATATATATATATATATATATATATATATATATATATATATATATATGGCATTTTTATAGTGTTTCTTTTTATTGATGTGGTCACTATGACCTGTCATTGTATGATAAAGCAATGTGAAGATTCTTAAATTCAGTTTTTAGGTTTAATTGAAAAAATAACGCCATACTGGTTGGAAATGACAAAAGAGTGCATGTTGAACTATTACTTTATGAAATAATGGTTCTGTTTGGAAAAGGAAACGCTTGCTTAATGAGATACAATGAGTTTTCACTGAAGAGATTTCGTCATAATTTAAGATTAGATTTTTTTAATACCTCGTTTAGTTCCTGGACGTGTTATACAATACCTTTTATAGACTTAAATAAACAAGTTATGTATTTTTTACAGACATGGATGTAAATGGTTGCCTTGTTGCACTTTCTGTCTGGTTTTCTAGCCGGAAGATATTTAAGTCACATTCTTAGTTGAGATTTCTGTTTTTCGTCTCTTTTTTTTAATCTGGAAAATTCCTGTTCTTGTGAAATTGGGGACTGAGGAGATAAGAGCTGGTTCGTTGGCTGCTTTTGATAAATGCATGGAAATTCTGTCAGGTGCTAATCGTGACTAGTTTAGAGATTGTCCTGTTTTGTTTGTGTGTGCGTTTACACATGCAAGTATGTGGCATTCGCAAGTTTGCAATTGCAATCGAGGTGATGTTTGGCATCCTCCTATTTTCCGGTGTGAAAAGTGGGTCCGCATTAACGTGTTTCTTTAGCTCTTTTTCCCTCTATCAATCTCCGCCCCACCCTCGGGGGCTCCACTGTTGCCCGGTGCTGCTATTATCAGCCTCTGTAAATCAGTTCGTATTTGACGAACCTGCTCTTTCAACCTGCGATCAATACCAGGTCTTTATCAGGCCAGCAGTGGCTAATAAAGGCAAGCTCCCTTATCCACCATCTGGGAGAGAAAAAGACAGGCAATAACCAACTGATAACTGCTTCAGAAAAACACTCAACCAGTCACAGGACACACAGTGTCGATAACCACCTGTAAAAAATAAATATAAATGAAAATACCACCTTTTAATAATCATTAATGGCAAAGCGGCCGCTGGTTTCCATGTGAAAGGGTCAGTCTGAAGTGACCCGAAGGAAGACCTGATGGTGAAGTCGTCATCCATATCAGCCGAGAAGCTGATAAACCTTAAGCAAAGATGGCTTTGTGTTCTAGAACACCTTTGTTATCTCAAACCTGGTGAGGAGGGTCTGATCGTGGGCTTAATCTGGCTTATGGTTTCACCAAGGCCAGCAGTTTAACTTGAAGGAAACATCTTAGCCTGTACGAGATAGGCCGCCATGTTGGAGATGTTGAGCGCTACAAGAAAGAACTTGACCCTGCCATGATGATCTGTTTGGGAGAAAGAACTTAGAGAAATTGACTGTAAAAAATGAGGCCGGCCAGGAAGAATGGAGCAAGTTGGGTGACTTTGCCCTCCAGGTGTGACAAGGGAAGTTGCTGTCTATCAGATGAAAGGAGGTTGTTGGGTTGGCGACGGGTGTGTGCGCGTCAGCATGTGCTGGTAGACTGAAGGAGACTGCCGGGGAGCCAGTATGGTGGTGGCAGCACCCATCCACCCCGCCCTCTTTCCTGATACCTGTCGTCTCTGCTCAGATGATATGGGAGATTATATTGATAATATTAAATGCAATAACTGTGGCTCCAGCTCCTCTCCCCACGCTGAGCGCTGCAGGATAAAATCAATGTGCCATTCAATGTGATTTATCGCTGAAAATAATAGGGCTTCTTAGGCAGGGAGGGAGGCGCGGTCATGGGACGGCATGCGCTGGGACGGGCTGAGAATGGCGGTTGGGCTTGGGAGGAATTGTCGGGGCTGACGAGAAGGGCGTGTGCGTGTGTGATTTATTTGATGATGAAGATCTAATCTCCAACCTGTTGCATTAATAACAGCACGCTCTGACCACGTCACATTTATGGCCCGTATTCGATCGAGCAGCTATCGCTGTTTGTCGCCACGGGAATGCAAGGGTAAACATGCCCTTTGTGCACCACAGATGAGCTGTAATCGAGGTGGGGTGAAGGGGAGGGATTTGGGAAGGGAGAGAAGAGGACAAGAAGTCATGTCAATTTACTCATACATGTTACACTGGCACTCAACCAACCGAAAGAGAAGACCACTATCAGCAGGGTGATCACATTGATCAAAGAGAATTAGAAATCATTGGGAGATCTGTACTCTGTCTTTCACACTGATGAAACAGATCGGCATTAATAAAAGGAAGACGCTGGCCGTCTGTTGGCTGGGGTTTCCAATTCTCGCTTGGTAAATCAAAAGCGCATGGGTCGGGTTTATCCTAAGATGTCGTGTTGCTGAATCACACAGGCCTCTCTGTTGACCACTTTTGATCAACAGTGCGAGACCATCCCGTATGTTAAAGAGAATGGGAGAACATTAAGAATTAAACATGGGACTCAGGATTCAATGTAACCACCATGTGCTAAATGCAAGTTAATATTATAAATAAAATAAAAACATATCAATTGATAATATGATTTATATCTTAAATTATGTAAAAATATACACTATTGTTCAAAAGTAACAAAAAAATTGAATGCTTCTTTGTAATGATGCATTCATAATAGGGCTGTCTACGCAAACCCATTTTAACGGCATCAACTTTTTTTATCTGATGCGATTAGAAAACTTTGTAGTTTTCTTTCACATGCTTTTACAACAGGATGTGGCATGGGCGCACTGCGCTATGAAACCCATTCATTTCAATAACTTGCGCCGCGCGAGGGCGTTTTGTTGCTTTGCCAAGCGCAAGCGGATCTAGCTAGACCGGAAACAAAACATCAGGCACGCCGCACACACTCGTTTGGGCTTGTGAGCCGGCCAAATAGTAGGTTAACGTTACGTTTTGAGTGGATGACGAGTGCGAGACGCCGAATTAGATGCCAATAAGATTCTGAATGGAAAGTTTACTTTTAAAAAGTTGACAAATGGTTCTATTGACAAGACCAAAGTGATCTGTGTGTTTTGTCGTTGTGAAGTGAGCTATCATCATCGCAGCATGTCTAATCTGAAATACTGCTTGATGATGGCCAAGCACACACACACACACGCTGATACGAATTCTCCGCCCCTTGTCAATATCAGGACCTCGTCAGTATTTCTTTCACCCTTTTATCGATGGACAGTGTTACATTGTGTGAGAGATTATTTGCTCCAAGTGAGAATTTTATTGTGAATATGAACACAGTATATGTCAATGTTGTTTTCACTAAAAAATATTTGCACAAAGCAAGCCGATACACTTTACCATGTTGATAAGAGCATTAAAATGAGAAAAAATGGGACAAAAAGAAATCAAGAGACATTTAGAATAGATAAAAAATGTGCGATTAATTGTAATTAATTGCGAGTTAACGAATGACTTTAATGCGATTAATCGCGATTAAATATTTTTATCGTTTGACAGCACTAATTCGTAATTATTTAAAATGTTTATTTTTCAAATAAATGCTGCCCATGTTCTGTTCATTAAAAAATCCTTAAAAAATGTTCATAGTTCAACTACGCCAACATTGATAATAAGAAAGAAATGTTCCTTGAGCAGCAAATCAGTATATTAAAATGTGACACTGAAGATTAGAGTAATGATGCAGAATTTTTTGAGTATTAATTCCTTGTTTTGACACAGAGCCAAGAACGCACGAGTTCCTGGCGAGTGCCGGATGAAGGTGAGGAAGATGAGAAAGGACTGAAACGCTGTACAGAAGATGAAGAGGAGGAAGAGGCAGAAGGGAAGGGGAACCCCAGTGGAACGGCCCAGGTCAGTCTTGATCGGTCCCTCTTTCAGGAGTGTTTTACCGATACATGAGTCACTGGCTCCTCAGGAAGGGCTCAGCCGTAGTCAAACTGTCACCTTGGCAGCCATGAAACAATATAGGCCACGACTTTATCAAGTATGCATTCAAACCAGACATGATTCAGTCTGATCTGCCTGTAAATTTGTGAGAAGCACTGTCATTCTCATAACACTTTGCGGGGGAAACTACTGTACACTTGTCAATGCTTTGTCGCATTTTTCTCAGTGATCCACAACAACTCAGTGACATCACACTTGTGGCATGTCTGAGAATTCAGATAAACTTTCAAATCTGTATCCCATGGAGCCTCATTAAACAATGCTTTAACTCCAGGGTCAAATCACAAAGTTGTCATGTAGCTCAGAAAATACTTCACACAATGTCTTAGAAATGTTCTTATAGTCTCTGTGAGAGTTGGGACTTGTCTCTCCAGGCAGCCGGCCCTGATTTGAAGTAATATAACTCAGTGCAAATTAAATCATAAGCATTTTTACCATTGATCATTTTATATTCTTGGTTATATGTGGTACAAAGGAGCTGAGAACATGCAGGTTAATCCGTCGCTTAAATGTAAAGGACAGAATTTTAATAGTTAAACTTGACATACATGTAAATATGAATAATTGTGCTGTATTTATATGATAAATATTAAGTTATATAATATATAATATTCATAATGATTTATAAAATAATAAGAAGAGTGCAAAAGGCTATTTCAGGTTTGATAAGTTATTAATAACTTAGCTAAATATTTGAATTCAAGTGTATTTTATTTTGTCTTTTATGATAAATAGTTTTGGTCCCCTATTGGGTTGCCACTTTATGTTCAAACTGCAAAACCAGTTGAGAACCACTTCCATTCCTGCTGGAAAAAAAACAAACAAACATCTTAGACCAGTCTAAGCTGGTCTTAGCTGGTTTCTTGCTGGTTTTAAAGGTGTTTTGGCCCTCTGCCAGATAGTAAAATGGATACAAGGACATTAAAGCTTAGTTTAGGCTAATTTAAATGAGTTTTTCAGCAGAGATAGAACTTCCATCAATCACTCTGGTAAAGACTTCAAAAGTATTAAAAAAAGTATTCATCAACCTCTTAGGTGTTTTTGTCTCGTTCTTCTTGCCTTCAAACTGGTTGCATAAAATCGAAAACATCCTAAGAACATTTTACCTCACTGACTGTAAAAGCAAATTAGTAGTCTTTAATATTGGCCCGGATAGCATAATAAGCCATTTTCTATCGTTTTCTCCATCTTTCTCTCTCAGGACCACACAGCTGAGCAGTACAGCTTATAGCGATAGTGGGGATCTAGTAAGTATGACATGATTCAATATGCAAGGCATTTTCTTTATCTCAGAATATTCAGAAATCGCCTAAATATGTGTGTCTCCTCGTGTGCATGTGTTTTAATTTTTCACGTCAAGGATGTGTTTATTATCGTCCTGTTCCAGCCTGTCCTTTTAACAGTAATTGGAGTGATATTAATTGCTGTGCGGTTGCCGCTTGATGACAGCGCTTGGCGATATGAGTGCGATAGGCTCCCCCCCCCTCCCTTCACAAACTAACTGCCAGGAGAATGAGGAAGAGAGGAGAGGGGGAGAAAGAGCAAAGAGAGAGAGAAATAAAGAAGGGGGACCAGGAGAGAGATAGGCTTTCTATCAGTACTGGAGCAGGCGCTGCCTTTATCAGGAGCACGATTGGCAAAAGGGAAACTTTGACCGGTCTGAATTTTTCCCTTATCATCATGACCCCCCTCACACACCACCCCACATCCCACCACTGGTCTCTCCATCCCCTGCAGAATGTAGACTTTCACTTCTTCCTTGTTTCTTGTTGTTTTGGCCCCTCAGCATCAGGACTGGAGTCGCAGGGTGATTATCCATGGGTTCATTTGGTGTACGTTGCCTCTTTTCTCATAACCCTCTGGGAGAAAGACTGTTCAGTTCTGTGGTAAACATTTTTTCCCATGGTTGTCATTAGCAGAGTTCTGGTGTTAACGACCAGACTGACAACTTTTAGAGAAGACTTGGCCTTTTCTGATGATGTCACATCCTGTTTTACTCTTTCTTTTTGGGCGATTTCTGCTTATTTTTCAGTCATTATAGTGTTTTGTCATTGTATGCTGACAATTTCTCTTGTTTTCGATCTCTGTTTGACCTTTCATATATTTCCTAAAGTTCTCGGCTGGCAGATTATCATCCAATGTCATTGTTATCAGTTTGTATAAAGCTTTATTGTATACGCATGCACAAAACTCATAGATAAAGAGATAGAAAGAACACGGGCCATAAATAAACAAGTATGCTTATTTATTGTGAGTGCGATATTCCTTATCAGTTTTGAAGCTGTAAAACTCACATCTTACTGTGGATGATTTTACACTGGGAACAATTTACTTTGAAATCTTAACACAAAAGCTAATGTATATGAGCCTTTTCACGTATTATACGTCCATTTCGAATTTTTACTAAAAATATGGGTATTACTATTTTTGAAAAATTCACCATATTGATCAAGGGATAGCGCATATCGCATTTCGACACCTTCCACGTTTTAATTTGCACGGGTGGTGGTCTATCCGTCCTTTAAAGCATCCATAAGTAATGTCCGTGTAAAATTCTTGCTTGTTATTTGTTAATTGCTTCTGTATCTTTATAGAATATTTCAGGGTGGGGTTCTGTTGAATGAATTGATAGGCAGTGGTGAGGCAGAAGTGTCAGGAATGGGTCTGATATGGCAAAGCAGCTTTTTAATCTATAACGTGTCCTGCTGCATGATATGCAAAATAAATTATGAAGAAAAAAAATTATCTTCAAAATGACCTTGCTGGCTGGAGGGTTTGTATATTTTCCTCTCTGCTTAAAATTCTTGATATGCAAATGGCCGTCACAGTAATCCCTTCTAGCTGGCGGACCACTGCTCCTCTTCCCTTCTCCCCTCTTTCTTTCTCTCTCTCTTCCATCTCGCTTGCTCTTTTAAGAGTCTGACAGGATGGAATAGGACCTTGACTAAGAACTAGCTCCGCATATAACGTTCCTGCTTGGCCAGCATTCCCTCCCCACCAGCATTCCTTATCCAAGTTATTCAAATTACTTCAATAAAGCATTATAATGGCAATGATAATAATGATTATTATTATTTACCTGGTGTGGTGGGATTTTATCATATTTAATTATAAGGGATTCGGAGGGAGCACCGTGTGCATATTATCAGTGGCATTTAAATGCTGATAAATTATTTGCGGGTGCTGGAACTGGCATTAATGAGAGGGCTGCAGGGATGCTGATAGGTGCGGAGGTGTTGGCCAGGTTTTACAACGTCAGCAGAGAAGCAGGAAAATCTGCATAGACCTCCTGAAGAGTCCTGAGCGCTGGAAAATTAAAAACATATCAGCACAGCTCAGAAAGAGTGAGAGAGTGGAACTAAAATAGAAGTGTATTTGCGAATGTCAGTTCCAATGTCATGAAATGTTGCTGCAAATACATACACATAATGGACTTTTTTTCAAATTTTATTATTTACATATATATATATATATATATATATATATATATATATATATATATATATATATATATATATATATATATATATGGGGTGTAACTGTACACAAAAATCACGGTTCTGGTATGCACCTCGTGTTTTAAAGTCACGGTTCTGTACGTTTTTAATACAGCAAAAAGAAAGAAATGCCAGAAGAAATTTCCTATTTGTTTGAAGAAAATATATATTTTTAATTGAGTTTTCCTAGATCTTGAAACTTTCAGGTTTATAAATGTTGGTCATCTTCTGAAGGATGAACAAATAATGTTTTGGTCATCACATTAAAAATAACATTTAAATATATATTTATTTATATAATATTTGAATTTTGAAGTGCTGGAAAAAGATGTGTGAAGTACTTGAAAGCATTTCACCATTCCAGCCAAACTGATTCCAGTTAGTGTTACTATATTAATTCCATGGTGAATGTTGCTGGTCTGTGGACGTAAAGTATTACTAGTTCATTCACGGCACAATGTTTCTCCTGGTTTCCACGCCAGCTCTGTTTGATCTAATAGTGATCTACGGTTAATAACGGAGAAATGTGAATGCATCTCACTAGATCTCGCAGCGATGTTATTACCTCAGTGGCGAATTCAAACGTTCTCTTTACCGTATCTCTTAGCGATGTGTGTTAACAGTGTTGCTTGATCGAGATCGGCTCGCGCTGCACAGATGTTGCTGGTCCGAACTGATAAACGTTCCGTGAAGCACATAATGAGTAGCGCAGTTTCGTTCTGCTTTCATTTGTTTGCCATTTGATGTTGCTCAACGTCTGTGTTGGCAGCGCCAGCACGAATTTTGCCGGCAGGAAAAATTATCCAAGCAATCTTTCCGATTTGTATGTGTATACGAAGCGGAAGCCTCGTAACCGAAATGGTTCAATACGAATACACGTACCGTTACACCCCTAATATATATATATATATATATTCTTACAAAATAGTGATTGTTTTTAAACAAGTTTCCGAATACACTCCATTGGCTTCATTGGTTAGATAGATTGGTTAGAATGGTCGTCTATAAGCTGATTTCACGCAGCCGCCATTTTGAAATCGAAAGCGAGGCTCCGGAAGAATCCCGGAAGTACAGATAGACAACAATGTCTTGGACTACCAACCTGAAGCTGCTGCCGCGATTTACACTTTTGGATGTTAAAATCCAATATAGGATATGCATATAGTTCGTTCCTGCTTCTTTTTTTACGTTCTGAATATATAAAAACATTTTTATTTATAAATTAATTTCACTGTAATATAATAAAGTATGAAAGAAATGTCTGTACAGTTTTAGAATAACTAATTTCTACATTAAACACAACACACCATCGCATTCCGCGACTTTCCTGTGATTAAAGGCGGCACTTCCGTGAAATCAGCGTATTGGTTAAATAAAGATATAACCTAGCTTCCGCCCCAAACCAGTGTTGCTGTGTGTCGACCAAATTGTTTTCAGCTGGCTGTTTCCAACACTCTTCTGAAAACGCCTTGCTGTGGGATCTTGAGAGTGCAGCAGGTTCTTTTCAGTTGAGACTTTTTATGATATGGAATATTTGTGGAACTGTCACTAGTATCTGATTTTGCAAATAGTTTGTTTCTGTTGAGACAAAACAACATGCTCTGGCACTAGTTTTGGATGAGGATGAGAAGTGCTTGTTGTCATCTGTTATTGTTATACAAGCAGAATGCGACGGCTTGGTCGGTATGGTATTTGTCCAACCCCTCATCCACTGTGATTGGACTGGTGGGTAAAAAGTGACAGTTCGTGAGCGCTTCGTTTTTACCTAAAGTTGAACATTTACAAAAAACGACCCCCTCCTATTGAAAACAATTGAAAAAATACGCTAGCCTCTGGGAAAAAAGGCCATTCACACCAAGGACGATAACTCTAATGATAAAGATATAGTTCTATAAAGCGTTCTCAATATTAAAGAATAGCAGAGTTCACACCATCAGCTATAACGATAACGGCACAGAAAAACAATATCGTTTTTCACTCGCTTCAAATCACTTCAAAAATTATTTTATCCAGCTGATTAACGATTAAAAACATTGACAGCCAATCAGAATCCACCCTGTCATAACAAGCTCAAGCCTTTTAAAGTGACAGACAAGCACACACTTAGAATAAACAAAACGATTGTCCGCTGGTGTGGATGCTAGTTATCTTTAAAGTTATTTTTATAGTTATAATTAACTTAGTGTGACCTTAAGTCTGGGTATCCGTGTTTTGCAAAAACCTTTCATGATTTAAAGCTGACGTGCAAGTATTTTATCATGAAAATATACCCACTGTGGGATTCAAACCATCAAGTGGCTGTATTTTTTCACGGTAAAATACTTCCACATCAGCTTTAAATCATGAATCTAGAAGTAGAAAACGGAAGTATTACTGTTCATATAAGTGGGTTGAAATTAATTGTTATACAGAGTAGTGTGTGGTAGTCCTTGTTAAACATATTTATATTGTTCTCAGGGAGACAAAAGCGCCTGGAGTCTGAGGTTTTATCAGACGGGTCTACAACACCTAACTGCAGGAGTGAAATTCACTGGCGAGTCATTCAATCTCATCCCTGGACCCATTGTTTTGCTGCTGAATGAGGAAGCTTAGATCAGAGTGCCGCAGTGTATGGATATAATATCCAATTGTGCTCAGCATTTCAAAGTTAATTCAAAAGATTCATTCACAAGTTTATTTTGATCTGCTGTCACTCTCAATGGAAGGCCATTGGTGGCACTGATGTATTGCTAGACCTTTAATGATCTATATCTTGTTTACAAACTCAATTTCTTGATTTGGTTTCTTTTTGTTTCTTTCTCAATTTCTTGAATGTGTTTCGGGAGTGAAATTAAGTGGAAACCTGAAACCAGACAAATTAGGGTTGGAATTTGTCCAGACAAATTCAGCTCAGCCTAAACATGCTAATAATCTTGACATGCTGTCAGTTATGTGGTTAGTGTGGTTAAGCTGATTTGGGTTACGCATACAAGTGCAAAAGAAATACAGTCTCCTGTAATTGTGTACTATATTGACTATTAATCTTCTGCATGCTGGTGCATGCATAGCAGGTGTTTAAAGAGAGTCACAGTATATACTTGAAGTGCCATTGTACAGCAGCACCTGGTATTTTGCCTGTGTACCACCAAACTTAATGTGTTTTTCTTCATTCCTCTGTCAGCGAGAATGTATCGGCTGTGTAGATATATCAGAAAGACCGGCTGTGAGCTTGATGGTTTTCAGTTATTCTGATTATCTTGCCTTCTTTTGCAATCTTAAATTATTTCTTCCTGAGATCTGGCTGTGGTTGTGCTGCACTATGAGGGACTCTGGTCGAAGCTGTTATCTGAGGCTGAGCAGAGCGGGACCAGCGTCAGACCGTCAACTTCCATTCTCTAGTCGCTCCACTTCCCCACGTTACCCTCTTATCCCAGCACAGCGCTTTCCCCCAGATTCCTGACCTGACATTGGAGTTGTAAATTATCTGTATTTGTTTATAATGGTCATGTTTTGGATATTTATCTGCATGCTCAGTTCGCTTTCTACATTTAGTATCATATTTGCTGTCATCTCGCGCTCTCTTTAGTTTATCGTTGAACAACTTTAATAATTCCATAACATCTTAAAATTACATCATTATACATTTTTATATGGCGAATTATAATTATGTAGCCTAAGTGTTACCAGATTTGCAATTTATTGTCTAGTCATTACTTGCAAATAATAATTGGCTTCAGCATGAAATTTAAAGAGATAATTCACCCAAAAAAATTAAATTTCTGTTATTATTTACTCACCTCATTGTTTCAAGAATGTCTTTTTCTGAACACAAAAAAGATATTTGAAGAATGTTGGTAACCAAACAGTTGATGGGCCCAATAGGCTTCCATAGTATTATCGCTAACAACTCTAATAATTCAAATAACATCTTAAAATTACATCATTATCCATTTTTATATGGTGAGTTAATAATGATGTAGCCTAAGTGTTACCAGATTTGCAATTTGTTTGCTATTAGTCATTACATGCAAATAATAATTGGCTTCAGCCGGAAATTTAAAGATAATTCATCCAAAAATGATATTTCGGTCATTATTTACTCACCCTCATCGTTTCAAGAATTTATTTTTTCTGAACACAAAAAGAGATATTTTGAAGAATGTTGGTAACCAAACAGTTGATGGGCCCAATAGACTTCCATAGTACCCCCTCTTTCTTTTGTTTCCTTTTCTTCTCAGCAGAGGAAACAAACTCTTGAAGGTTTGGAACAACTTGAGGAAGAGTAAATGACAGAATTTTCATTTTTGGTTGAACCATTCAATAGCATCCCTACTGACTAACATTTCTTTGATTTGTTAAGAAACGTTTTCATCCTCACTTTGCATATGGCGAACCAGCATAGCCACTGGTGTCCCCTCAAAAAAATTTATTAAAAAAATGTAAGAATTAAAATATCTGATGGGTTATACTTTGATTCAGTCAAAGGAGAACTCCGGCGCAAAATGTAACCTTTGGTCTAATAAAACTTTGGTACCTAGTTAACCATTTTCTGAGATTTGTTTTCATGATAGTTCGAATGTAAAGAGTTTTATCTCTAAAAACTGTTTCAGCTTATAACGCTCAGTATATGGGGCATATAATAATTAAAAAGAAATCGCTCAGTTTATGCCACTAACAAGGCTTAAAATAGCCCCACACTAACACAGTAACATAATGAGGGTCCCTACATGCAAAGCGAAGCATCTAGAACTTTGTAAGTGTACAGACCGTTTAATGAGACACATTATAAAGACAGTTCACTTCATGTATACAGACAGGAGCAATCTTGGAAAATAGTCTTGATAAGTCAATCCCCGAGATGCCGTTGCATCAGTTTCAGAAGTTTACTGAACTTCATACAGTTCAGCTCACTCAGCACGACGTTCGTGGTTTGACTTGTCGCTGACTGTTTTCCAAGATGGCTCCTGTTTGTAAAAGACGTAAGTGAACTGTCTTTATAAAGTATCTTCTTAAAGGGCAACTCCACCCATTTGCATTAAGCTTTCCATTGTTAGAAACCCAGTTATACTATTGAATGGTCATGCAACACTTTATAATTTTCCCTGAGACGAGAGAATCCTGCTATTTACCTTTCTGCTTTTCAACAATGACGCAAAAATCGTCATTTTACGTCATTGTTGGCGGAAGTGTAAGAGAGGGCGATTTTCAGTAAAAAACTACAAGCCCGAGTCCCCACCCTTTCAACCTCGACAAGGGGATTGGACCTATTGGCTGAACAGACCTATCACAGATCAGTGCCAATGCGTTTGATTTCACTGGCAGAAACGCTTTGAAAATGTGGACGAAACTACTGAATACGCTGGACGGATGCGTCATGGAGGATTGGGATTAACATTACACATCTTTTTTTGGACGCTAAGCTAGCAGGCTCTTGTTCTGTGGAGAAAGCTGAGTAGTAGGGGTTACCGTCCTCTTTTTCCTGGACATGTCCGGCCGCTTTGATGTCCGGGATTCAGCTTTTAATTTCTGAAGTCGCCATTCATTGTTTACATGTAAGTTACAGCTTTTGTTTCAATCTAACTCAATTCCTTATGATTGGTGGAATCTGACTGTTGTGTTTACACATGAACGCCAAACAAGTGATCGGTTGATGCGTTTTAACTTTGCTAAGAAAATTCCTGCTTCTCCGTGAGACAATACGAGACCGGTAACTTACGGTCTTAGGTGCCGCTCTATCGGTAATCACGCCACCGGCCTCGCCGTTATCCAGACAGCCGGCACTCATCCCGGCTCGACACAGTAAACCTGGCCTCCGTCTCGCCGTTATACATACAGCTCGCACTCATCCCGGTTCGAACACAGTAAACATGATGAATGACGACTGTAGAACGCAAAAGCCCAAATCGCGGACATTTTGGGCGAATCTTCGAAAACACATTTTCGGACAGACTTATTACGGAGAATCACTAGTAGACTGTTGTTTACATACTGCGAGGTTAGCCGGTAGGCGTGGCCTCCGTAGGGCAGCGAAGCAAATGAATTCTGGGAGTTGATGTTTTTCATTCACATAAGCCAAAAATACATTTTCTGTCTTTTCTCAGTCGTAGAAAGCTCCAAATTAAAAAATAATTTCACATTTCTTCTACATAAATGACCCATTTTAAATACACATTCATCTTTCCAGAGGTGGAATTGCCCTTTAATAAATGATACAGTAACACTTACAAAGTTTCTCAATGCTTCATTTTGCATGTAGGGACCCTCATTATGTTACTGTGTTAGTGTGAGGCTATTTTGAGCCTTGTTAGTGGTATAAACTAGCGATTTCTTGCTACTTATTCTATGCCCCATATACTAGTGTTATACGCTGAAACAGTTTTTAGAGATAAAAACTCTTTACATTCGATTATCATGAAAACTAATCTCAGAGAACGGTTGACTGGGTACCGATGTTTTATGAGATCAAAGGTTCATTTTGCGCTGGAGCTCTCCTTTAAAGCTTATTTCGTAAATTAACAGGAACAAATGTGTCTTGAGATTGTCAGTTTGTATTTTTTTTCTCACTGTGTTTGAATTTCATTTGTTGTCTTATTGCTCTTGGCATGCATCCCACACACCTGCAGAATGCTGGAACTCTATTGCGCTCAGTGGGCTGTGGGACAATCGTCTCACCCTTGTGGTTAAACGGAGCTCAACGGCAAGCTAATACACGTCACATGAAAACTGTTTCGACTGTCCGTGTGTGAATAAGTGAGCGTTTCCCTGTGTCATATGTCTCACACAATGATGATTGACTGTAGGAAGGGGCATTTATCTGTAATTAAGAACATACTCTTCCCTTTCTGTCTGTCACTCTCTTACCCTGTTGATGATTGAGAGGTGTGGGCTTTAATCTAGAGGAACATTTCTCACTGCCGTCCCCTGCTGCTATCTCCCCAGCTGCTCCATGTGGCCCACGAACTGGCGGCTGCAGACCGGACACTGCCACGCCGATTACCAGCCCTATCAGATGCCTGTGCTTTACTGCCGCTTCCTGTCTCTCTTTCTTTGCCCCGCATTTCAGTTTGTCCTTCCTCCCTTCTGCCCTATATCTTTCCTCCGCCAGGCCTTGCTTTTTCTATGTGCCACTTGCATCTGTCACTTGTGCCATGTTTAAATATGTGAGAAATATTTTATAGCCACTTGTGAAGAAACGGGCAGCAAAGGGCTGCTTTGCTGTTTTGCATTGATATTAGATTAATAGTTGGATAAAATCCAATTAGATTAAATATTTGTTTAGTTTAAAGTTTATTTCCTTCAGACTTGTTGTCATAGCCGGTTTCATTTTCATTTTACATTGTCTGTAAATTTGTTACAACACACACAATGTCCTCAAATAGTATTTAGACATTTACCAGAAAGATAACACAAGCTCACTTTTAATGCAAAGCATTGGAATTGGTTGCAATTAGTTAAAATGGCTTGAAATTTTTTTGTGTAAAGCATCATTTGTTTGTAGATTCCACTTGGTTATTTGGATATTTTATAATGCAGTGATATTCATGCATTTAAATGTGTGTATGCACTCACTCAAGTCATGTTTTTAGCGTTTAATTCTCTCGCCCCTTAATTTCAGTGTTATTTCCCATACTTTCCTTTCAGAATCTAAATCCTTACACCGCTGATCATCAAAATGTCCCTTTTTCCAGCCAGAAGGAGTTGCTAAAGTAGACATGAAATAATTATTGAATTAATTATCAAAGTCACATACCGTACAATTAATTTGATGGCTTTTCCCTAGTCTTTTCCCCTGTCTATGCAGCGAGAATGTCAAGAAACATTTTCTAATTAATTTATGTGTGATTATCAGGACGAGTTTCTGGAAGGTCCTCACTTTCAATTTGTGAAAGGGTAACGGTGGTGGAAGACAAGGAAAAGCAGTTGAAAACGCACACACACAAGATCAGGCCTGCAGTCATACAGAAGATTATAGAGCATCTATATGGTCTCTCATCCAGAAGACAGTCAAATGTGTAAATTAAATTAAAATACCAGCGTTAAGGGTGAGAATTGAACACAAAACTATTCTCCTAAAGCAACGTATTACCTGTTTAAGCGTTAATTTAGAAAACCCATGAAATCACAAATTATGTGAGTTAATAGAGTTATGTGTCTTTAGAGTTATTTACTTTTCTAAGCTAAAATCCTTTTTAGCAGATAAATACGCATTTAAAATGGACGTTGTTCCGCTCTGAAGGAAAATGCACCACAAAAACTGATGCACTACACGGCTCTCCTCTTGCACTACAGAGATTTTTGTCCAATCTAAAGCTCTCCAAAAATGAATGTCTCTGAAGCAAATCATAATTTATGACTTTGAAGTAACTAAACCTAGTTTCTGACCCTTAAAATACAGAACAAAAATGTCAATTTGTTCCTCTCAATTTTCTTGCTCCTTGCCTTTTGACATCACCTTGTCAAGACTTGCTTCCTTTTAGTTTAATGAGTGATGCTTTAGGTTGGCTAAAGTATTACTATCTAGCATGATTCATTACACAACGTTTTTTTGTCTCTTAAGGCCTGTTCACACCGGGAAGAATTTCGCGCGCTTAAGGCCCGCACACACCGTGACTAATATTAGCGTGCATTATTCGTCAGCGTTTTTTTCAACGCGTTTTTGTGTTCACATCCAAGTGACTTTTGCTGAAGATGAGCCGAGTGAACATGCAAATTCATTCCCTGATCACACCAGGAAGAATTTCGCGCACGTTAAGGCCCGTACACACCGTGACGAATATTGGCGCGTGCTATTCGTCAGCGTTTTTTCAATGCATTTTTGTGTTCACATCCAAGTGACTTTCGCTGACGATGAGCCAAGTGAACATGCAAATTCATTCCCTGACATTAGATGGCGCGAATCCACTCCATAACAGTTCTCTTTTCTCAAGATGTTTGTAGTTGCTGTCGCGTTTGTCAAATAGTTCTTTATGTTCTAGCACCAACGAGAACCGCAGCTCTGCATTCATATTGCCTTGCATCTTCCTCGTCTTAATTCTTCCTGGCTGTGCAGACGTCGACGCTACTTGGCGTATACCTACTTCGCCGTTGCATATGTGTGCTCGGCAAGACCGTTTTGTGTTTAAACGCCCCAAGTTGTGTTTTACTGTAACTTCAGAAGCTCCAAACACGTGAGCAAAAGCGCCAATCTCATTGGTCGGATAGTTTTTGACCTGGCGTGTCAAACTAAAAAATCTAACCCGAGGCGTTTTTTTAAATGACACTTTTGCTCGTGGCGTTTTACGTTTATGGTGTGCACACTCACATTGGCACCCTTTGTTTAGTCATGAGGCGTTAAATGTGAGCGTGCACACCGACGCGTGAAAACGCTACACGTAAAAGTGTTTTTTTTTTTTAAACCTCAGGTTCGTTTTTTTAGTTTGACGCGCTAAGAACTATATGACAACTAAAAACTAAAGAACTATATGACAGACAAACATCTTGATAAAAGTAAATTGATATGGAGTGATATTGCAGAGCAAATTGGCGCCATCTAATGTCAGGGAATGAATTTGCATGTTCACTTGGCTCATCGTCAGCGAAAATCGCTTGGGTGTGAACACAAAAAATGCGTTGAAAACGCTGTACGAATAACACGCGCTGATATCGTCACGGTGTGTGCGGACCATTACAGTAGAGGTTCCATGCATTTGGTTAAATATATTTCTCATTTTACCCAACAGACCTGCATTTCCCTCATTTCTATTATATATTTTTTTCTCCATAGTGGAATCTAACATACTACTGAAAGTCTTTATTTGTTTCTCCAGGTGTGTGTCTTCAAAGCCACATCTTTGCAGCAGTGTGCAACGCTCTCTGTTTGAGCATAGTTCATCTTCCATAGCCCTTTGCATATTTGCTGTTTGGCATCAGCTCTTCTCCAGGCCTTGTGTTGGTCAGATAAAAGTTCAGAAGTACAGTTAAGAAAAATTAGTTGTGTAAACAGTAGTAAATGTCAATGATAAAGTTCTGTTGAAGCTCATCTGATGAGAGTGGCGAACGCAGGTGTCTATCTCTACCCAGCAAAAGAAGGGTAAAATGGAAATGATGCCGTGCTGAATATATGATGCCTATCCCAGAAATTTGTATCTCTCTAACTGAACTCTTTGACCCACGGAACGCTTGGGTGAGTTATCAGGGAGTGGTGTGTGTGTGTGGATCACTGCTGATGAACTACAGAATAGCCACTCCTCTTCTTGTGTTGCACTCATGCTTGCTGACAAACACACTTACACACTCTATTTTCACTCTTTATGGGTTAGGAAAGTGTGGGATTTGTCATTCAGCAAGAGGTTAAACCCCACCTATTAGCGTAGGGTCAGAGTGTGGCTCCGATAAAGATTTCCTGTTGTACTGTGTCGAAAAATCAATGGCCGTGGAGCGATCTGCTCATTTGATATCAACAATAGTCTTTTAAAAATCAATTAGTCCTGATAGAGAAGCCCAAAGAGCTACGGAAAACCTGAATAGGGACCGACTGGATAACTACATGCTCTTTTTAGCCAATAAAGAGGAGTCACTGGAGCTTTAGAAATGAACTCACTCAATGTTGCTGTTATGAGAATATGAGGATAATTGTTTGTGTTTTTCAGGAACATGTCTTATAAGGTAAAAGCTAAAAGGGACATTAGAGTAAGATGCCGTTTACCTGTTAAATATATAAAAATATATTTAAGAGCATATAGAATATTCACTAAGGAGAATTCACTAAGAATGTTTTTAGTGATGCATTGATGTTTAAATCCTGGTGGATACCATCAATATAAAATAGCTGACGTGACAATAATTTCTCATGTCATGTGTAATTACTGATAATCGGCAGATATTAAAATTCTGTACTATGTCTAAATTAAAAAAAAAATAACTCGAATCAATAATTTTAAAGCAGCACTTTGCAGGATTTTCGTTTTTGTCAAACTGTGACCCCTAGAGCCAATGTGGAGTACTTCTTACTGTCGTAAATAGCACTCGCGCAGAGATGTCTCTGTCCGCAGTCTGTATTGTATGCGCCTCGAACACCACATGTATATATGGTTATAAAATAGTCATATAACCATTTCAATAATTCCAAAGCTATTCAGTTAAGCTATTCAGATTTTCTAAACAGTACATTTAAAATAATAAATAAAGATTTAAGTGAGTATTAAATGACGGCAAAGTGACCTAAATGTAAAAACAGGGAAATGACACATGCACAAATAGGCTAAATATATTGAATATTGTCCTTTACCAAAATTGTACCAATGTACTATGCATTCCTAGTTGTTTTAGCATAATATTAGTAATAATGCAGCATGATTGGGAAATCTTGGGATGCTGTGTGATTTAATGCTACAAATGTTTATTCAATTCCGTTCATGTGTGTCTGTGCGTGGGTTTTATGCATGCTACTCACGAAGACAAAGTTACAGCATCAGCCCAACAACCGTTTTCCACTGAATTCTGTGAGATCATTAATTACAGGTCTCTCTTCTGGCAGTTTGAGCTTTGTCTTGACTCACCATAACTCTGACTGCCAACTTTACTCAAAATATCTGGGTTCAACGACACCTTCAATCATACAGCACATCCATGCAAAAACCACAAACATTTATTGTAGAATTGTTCATTTCAAGAAGGAAATATGGATCCCACAGTGTTTTTTGGTTGGGTTTCCTTAAAGGGTTAGTTCACCAAAATGTAAATTCTGTCATTAATTTCTTACCCTCTTGTTCGATTCCAAACCCGTAATGCGTTTATTCATCTTTTGACAAATAAAGATCTTTTGATGAAATCTGAGAGCTTTCTGTCCCTCCATTGACAGCTACGCAACTACCACTTTGACGCTTCAAAAAGTCAATAAAGAGATCGTCAAACTAATCTATACGAATTGGTTTCAGGCCAAATTTTCTGAAGAGACTCAATCGCTTTATGATGAACAGATTTAATTTAGGCTTTTATACACATATAAACATGGATCAGTGAACATCAACTTAGTCCACTCTACTGCGTTTTCATTTAAAACGGAGACCTTTGCTACGGTTGCACCTCCTGTCCAGACTAAAACGAAAAAATGAAGACAAAACAGAGAAGTTTAGAAATGCTGCAGCTCCGTTTTGAATCTCCGAAGGCGTTTTAGTGTAGACGGACAAAACGACGGCGCAGAGGCTCACGCTCGGCTCTATGATTGGGTGTCATCAGTCATGGCGTATCCTTCATCGATCGTCAGCCTCTGTCTACACCGGCACGCGCATGCCCAGTGTTGGTGAATGGTCACGTGATCCACGTTTTCAGTCGGTTTAATGTGGACTGAGATCAATTCTAATACGCCGATAAACGCTGGTCTGGATGGGAGATCGTATTCGTTTTAATTCTCTGTTTTCAAACGAAACGCAGTAGTGTTGACAACCTTACAGTGGTTCTCACAGAAGCTCAAATGGCTGCTTAATACGAGAATGAACCACATGCGTGAGCTTCTGTTCATGATGATGAATGTTTTTTATATGTGAAAAAAGCCCACATTCAATCATGTTTCCTAAGAAAATTTGGGCTTAACCACTCAATTTATATGGATTCGTTTTTGAAGCGTTGAAGTGATAGTTGCGACAACAGAGGGACAGAAAGCTCTCAGATTTCATTGTGTTCGAAGATGTACGAAATGAGGGTGACAATTAATGACAGAATTTTTATTTTGGGGTGAACTATCCCTTTAAGCTCAGGAGAATCCTCTTTAAAAGGAAGCACGTGGCTTTGATAACTGTGAGTACGACCAGTTGCTCAACTACCACCATTGAGGGATTTGCGTTGCCTTCAGGCTGTTTACCACACTCCTGCTGCTCGAGAATTGCTCTTTTGTAGAATGTTTCCCTCCGTATGTTATGCAGCTGAATTCTTCCTATTTTCTTTCTTACTTTACGTCTGTGTTTTGTCTGATGGTGTTGTGTTAATGATGGGGTGATTTCTTTTTTATATTGCACACTGGCCGCTTTGGTGTCTGTGGAGGCAGTCATATTGATAAGGCGCTGTGTGGACACTGCCAGTGTGTAGAGCTATTGATAAGAGCTGTGTGGGACTCATTCGCTATCGAGTAAGAGTGGCGTATATTTTTGGGAACCAGTCACGCAGAGCTATCGATAAGGTTGATGGGGGTTATTGTAGGGAAGTTGCTATGGCCTAACACAAGGGCAGCTCGCCACAATTGTGTCAGTGTATTGTGTGGGAAAATGGTAGGGTTTTAAAGATAAGACTTCTTGGTCTAGAGAGAAGCTGTTTGGGTTGTTCTCGTAAATGCAGAGGCCCTGAGAACAATTAGCTTGATGGAAAGTTGTGGCAAAACTGTTTACTTAAAGTCACCATGAAATCAAAATGGACAGTTTCTATTTTGGAAAATTCAGTATGTATTTACAAGAAGCCAGTTCACTCTGATAGTTGTGGTAGTTTTTTTATCTCTATTGTGACGTATATCTAAATGAAATGGCTTCTTGTAGAAGAAAGAGTGTTGGACGGGACTTGATTTTGTCCATGGTGAATTGATTGGACAGTTGAATTGTTGTGGTTTGCTATTGGTCTATCTTATGTGAGTGACAGCCGCCCTCATGCCTCGTCATCAGAGAAGTGAAGCGATGTCGCTGAAAGGGGCAGGGGTAGTTATTTGGATTAAAGATAAAGAGGGCACATGAATTTTTTGAAAACAATGATGTTTATGAATAAATCATTACAATAAATTCTAGATTTTTCCAACAAAAAACTATATTTATATATACATGTATTATATATTTATCTTATGTTTATGTTTATGTTTAGCATTTAATATTACCATTAGTCATTTCCATGTATTGTTAAGACTTATTTTACTTATATATTATTAATGTCAAATTCTATAATAATTATTATTATCATCAACAGAAGTAGTATGTATTATTAATTAAAGCCTTAGCTCAATAAAGGAGTTTGAAGGCCGATACCGATACAAATATTTGGTTTTAAAATCCGATATTCGATATATCGGCCGATATATATATTATATTATATTTTGTTTTGTTTTATTTCAGAAATCGCAACAAAACATTAACAGATTTCCCTAAAATTAGTTATTTGTAGTTATTTATGAGTTTTAACTAAAATAATATGATAATGCTTTTTAAAAAGAAACTTGTTTTTTATTGTCACAACATGAACAGAGGAACATCCTAAGAGATGTTTGGCGCTGTTATGCACGAGTGTTGCCAACAGGGACGGTTTAGAGTGCCCTCTGGTGGACAAACTATACAACTCCAACACTCATGACATGGTTAAAGCGCATTTCGTCCGTTTTTATTTTATTTTTGAAATATTAATTTATCGGCCATTATAACTGCCGATACCAATAGTTTGGAAAATGCCTAATATCGGCCGATAATATGGGCCTGCCGATAAATCGGTCTGGCTCTATTATTAATTAATTAATTAACATGTTTTGTTGGATATATTTGTCTTTATTTTTACACTTTTTTGCCATTGCTTTACAGTAATTTTGTATAAATTCTATTGATAATTACTTTTGAGAGTAAAAGAAATGGCACAAACATCTGGCATTGAGAATTTTGTGTAAAATGGGCTTAATTGCCACTTTAAAATAGTGAGAATTTAAAGGATCTTAAAATCTTTTTGTTTGTTTGTTTTGTTAACCTGGACCTTTTCCGTTGGATTCACTAATTCAGACTGAGAATTTTAAGTTTTTACTCTTGAAAATCGACCTGTTGGCAGTCACCATCTGCTGAGCACAGATGGTGTAGGAATTGCGTATGTAGGAATTATGCCAGTGATATATTGGTAATAATGTCTGCTGCAGTGATAAGATTGGGTCATGTGAGAGGTCAGGGTGGGTACTGATGCTGGGCTTAGATTAGAAGACATGCAGTAGATAGGAGTCGTTGACTCTGTGCTGCGGATGTATGACACTGGACTTCAGACCGCTGATAGAGGCCCAGCCTCTCATTAATAATGAACCAAACCCACCACTGACTGATTTATAACTAATCATTTAATACTCCCTTTTATACAAGGCTTTTTCCTGCATTGAAAATATTTTGACGGCACCTAAAATGGAATCTTTGTCTCCGCCAAATATGATCATTTTAATGTTATAATACCTGCTGTTTTGCTGTACTGGTATCCACTGATAGCCATTTGCTTTTAAACGGTCCCATGAGTGTTTGCATAAGTGCTCTGTGAAGAGTGTCAAAGGTTTTGATTCACAGCGTGTTTTGGCAGCATTGAGTGTTTTGTAGAAAATTACACATAGACATCTCAGTTAAGTGAGTGAACGCAATGGCAAATCAGAAGTTGGTCAGAACACCACTCCAAACCAACAAAGTATAAACATGATGTAAAACGTCAATGCACAGAATAGACATGCTTCATTGATTATGACGAGTTTTCGCAAGAGTGCAGCTTTGTGTACCTCAAAGCTTCAGTGATTGTAGTGGCAGGGATCTTTGCTCACTTTGATATATTTTCATGCTGCTAACTATACAAAGCAAAGGATTGACAACTGTATTTAAATGTGCGATTGAATCCGATTGACAGTGAGAACCATAGAAATGGATGGAACATAATGTGATACTATAGGTCAAATGAGTGTAAATGCAAAATAGACCTGCCATTTTTATTTTCTTTTGTCAGAAAGAAATTCTTTACAGAATTCGACATATAAAACCATTCTAAGCATTTTGTTTTATGATCGGTCCTGACAGTGATCATGTGTTATTTTATGAATAAACATATTGCAAATATTACAAACTACTTTGTACTGGATGACTGTGTTGGAGACCATTTTTGACTCAGGAAAAACCCTATTTTCTGGTAAGTCTCTTTCTCACTGGTGACGTGTTTCTGTCCAGCATCCGTCCCGTTCCACCTATGTACCCCTCTCTCTCGCTCCTGTTGCCCTCTCTCCCTCACGCCCTCCCCCGCTCCACGTCTTGGCTGTGGGAAAGCCATTTTATCAGCGTCTGTCTGTTGTTCTCTGGTGGGGATAGATACAGAGAAGATAGATGAGTGTTTTGACATGGAGAGTGTTAGACAAACACTCTTATCGGTCCCAGCACTTTAGCCCGACCCCCAAAAGCGAGGCTGCTAAAGGGAGGGGGTGGTTGAACAGAGCTGTACTGGGATGAAGATGCTGGAATGGACTGTAGCACCACCACAGGTCGGCCTCTCCAGCGACTCTACTTTAAAAGTTACCAACTGTAGTTGGGGACATGTGCGGAAGAGCTTTTCTAATAAATGTGTATTGTAAAACATAAATACTAGGTTGAGTGAATGGTTGGGTTTTGTGTCCGCTATGTCATATCTCTATTTGTGGAGCCTGTGTTTGTTCCTGTGTTAGGCCTGCGTTTGTGACTCACCAAAGCCTTGACTCCCATCACACTGCACTTATCTCTAATAGGAAGTACAGAAGTTGTCCCTGTTTTGGTCCAGTGTCACTGCTCAGTGAGCGTCAAACCCCCCCTAGTGGTACTAGACTGGGTAGTCTGTTTTTGATCTGAAGGATAATGACTGAAATAGATATGGTTTGCCAAGGTGTTCTGAGTGTTTTTTTTATTTGCTTGGTATTCTGGTTCCTAGATATGGCTCGGGTCCCTGCTGTGAGATCTTTTTCATCTGTATCATAATTTATTTATTATTCTTTCAATTAGTAAGCATATTATATTATTGAATTTTTTTTAAATTAGACATTGTATAATGTTCACTTTAAAGTTGATATTTAGAAACATAAACGTTTAAATTTTTCTAATTTACATTTTTGTTGATTATTACAGGGTTTCTCAACCAGTCCTCACGACCCACTCCCTTGTATAACACACCTGATTCAGATCCTCAGCTCGTTAGGATAGACTAGAGTCTACCCTAACGAGCTGAGGATCTGAATCAGGTGTGTTAAACAAGGGAGACATACACAATATGCAGAGCAGTGGGTCACGAGGACTGGAGTTGAGAACCCCTGGATTATTAGATTTTTAAAAAAGTATCTAGATACATAGATTTATCTTTGACGTTTTCTAATTCTCACTGAAATTTAATCTTTAGAAACACTACACATTTAATAACACTGTTAAATATTATCTCCACATGATTTTTTTTCATGCTGTACATTTTACATTTGTGATGCCTATTGGTTTTATTTGTTATTTATTTAGACAAAGTTTTAATGGTGACCATTTGTCGGTTATCGTCCATAACATGAAAATAACTATCAGCTTATCAGCTTGAATTTTAATATCGATGCTTCCCTGACTTAAAGGGATAGTTCACCCAAAATGAAAATGTTCTCATCGATTTTCTCGCCCTCAAACCTTTAAATTTTTTTGAAGAATGTCTGTGGCCATACAGTTGATGGGACCAATGGTATTTTTCCCCTTTCCGCATATTCGCTCTTTAAAATATCTTCTTTTGTGTTAGCGGAATAAATTCACACAGGTTTGGAACAACTGTACAGAATGATAAATGATAACAGAATTTTCATTTTAGGTGACCTATTCTTTTAAGAACCGGTATGAGCAATAACTATCAACTTGAGCGATCGAACAAAAAACAAACAAACACTCCTTCTTTTAATTGTTGTGCTGATATATTTACACTCCTTCTTCCACTGTGTGTAAACAGATGATCTTATGCTAAGCGGCAGTGCTGATGACTTCAAGGTCCTGGCCCTCAGGGACCTGTCAGGTGACACAGTGTGGGGTCCGTTTTCTGGCAGCATCCAATCAGGAGAGACCACAGATGGACCTGCCAATGAGGTAAGGGTGAGGGGTCAGCGATCACGTCATGAGGATATTTGGTTAAGATTCCTATCTCACTTCTGTTCTGTCATAACAGTTAGACACAAATAACATGTCATTAGCATGTTTGAGTTGGTAATATCATAACACGTTACCATATACTTGTAGCCTTTTGTTGTATTAGGGTATCAGTCATGTGATGTAGGTCCATTCTGATGATCATGTGATGTCAGCTCTGGGAGAGGTTTCCTGGCTCTGGACTTCTCTCAAACATTTTAAAGATAACGCAGACCCGTACACACTTTTACACACAGTTCCTCGCTTGGCTGATTTCCACAGTAGATGGATGCATACGAAATGTTGCATGTTTTCCAAACTGGTTTGATTCAAGAGTAGGTAGTCAGGGAAATGAATTGTGTGTTAAGTAAAACAGGTATTGAATTTATCATTCACCCCCTTGGCGCTGAACCTATTAAAATTGAGGATGAATGAGCAGACTGGCTGCTTTGCACTGTATTCAAAGTGAGGAGTAATCCACGGGAGTATGGGTGTATGCAAATGGAAGTGAGCGAGTGTCATCTTTATTCCCCTGAACTCGCTCTGGCCGCTCCTTCACGTGATTGGCCAGACCCCACTCACCCCCTAGACGGACGCTTCTCTTTTATCTCAGTATGGCGCCATCCTCTTGGACAACAAACCCCAGTGATTGATTTCTACTTGATAGGCTCTTCATTTCTAAGATATTCATTTATTATGAGAATTTCTAAGGCCGTGCACCCTCCGCTCCCTCCCCTCCCTGCATTTTTCCTTCACTCCTCCTAACCTCTCTCCCTTCCTCTTTTTTTCTCTCTCTCTTTACAAAATCTCGTATTCGAGGCAGGGCTTTGTCTACGAATTTTCGGCTCTAGAGCTTTCACATTCGCATTCTATCTGCTTGCTCTCGCTCGCTCATCACTTCGTTGAAGGAGTGTGTATCTGGCAGAGATAGTGCGTCGAATCTCACATTCCTGACGGCATCTTTCGCTGTCCCTCCACATCCTCCTGAGTCTGGAGCTGTTGGGGTCACCGGATGTCAGGGTACCGTCCTGTCACGACTGTACTTGTGTATTTCTCCGTCTCCCTGTTCCTAGTTTAATCTGAGACACTGAGACATGAAATGGGTTGGGTTCAAGCAAAGTGTGCTATTTGGTAAATGAGTTAAAGTCAAGTTTTATATTGTATTTCTTGCAATATACACTAAAATTCTAGGGGCGTGCCAATATTGACATTCCCAGATTTTTCTGGGATTTTTGTCAAGAACGATAAATAGACGATATTTATCTGAGTGTGTTTATAAATTTGGTACCTTGGTTGGTTTAGGACTGCCGTGGACTGCCTGACTCCTAAAAGTTTTTGATATTCTCTCATATTCTGTGTGGTGGTCAGTTCGCAGAAATGTTCTTTTGCAAGACGCTTAAATCCGATTTTTACCTTTTATGGCAATTTTGACCTTTTATAAAGATGTTTTTAACCTAATAAAATGTATCATCTTCTTTGTCAAATTCTTACATTTAGTCAAATTGTAACCAATCAAATGAAACCAGTAAACAGAAGCAGCATCTGAAATGGCATTTTGATGCAATTACACTGTTTGATTGTTTAATGCAGCTGAGAGGGACATGAACGCATTTAACCTGCAGTTACAAATGCATATATTTTGTTTTGATTTTTTTAAACATAAAACATTCAATATTGATATTTGAAATTATAAAAAAAATTAAAACTGCCAGTAGGTGGCAGTAAGTCACTGCTAATGAGTGAGTCATTGACTGCGTCTGAAAACTGATAAATGCTGCCTTGGGTGGACCCATTCCTAGGTCGGAAGGCATCACGGCATGTCCGAATGCAATGTTAGTTTCACTTCCTGTCTCTTGTAAATATCATGTATTCGATTTTCGAAGGCAGCATAAATGTATCCTTCGCTGCCTTTGATATCCCTCAATCCTACGCTTTCCATTCTGTGACGGTTGAGCTAGAAAAATAAAAACGCAGTCTCAAAGTTGCGGCTGGTTGTCTGTTTGTATGCAAATGTACATCAACTTTTTCCACATGATGTCATTTCTAGCGTAGAAATTACTGTTGTAGTCAATAAATATTCACTTAGTTTTCACCAAAGCTCACTCTATTTTGTTGTAGATCATTAAACATTAACACTGCCTCAGAAGTCTGTCCGAAATCAGTTTTCATTGTCTGATAGGGCAGCGAGGCAACAAGTCAAGTTTTCAGATGCAGCCATTGAGTTTGATCTGATTCAATCAGGTATCAGACTTAAAGGGTTATTTCACCCAAAAATGAAAATTCGGAACACAAATTAAGATATTTTTGATGAAATTTGAGAGCTGGATTACTCCTCCTAGTCCATAGGCTTCAAATAGGCTTCAAATCCACAGTTAAAATAGTCCAAGTGACTTCAGTGGCTCAATCTTAACTTTATCAAGTGACGAG
This sequence comes from Hybognathus amarus, assembly GCA_030378365.1. Taxonomy (NCBI): domain Eukaryota; kingdom Metazoa; phylum Chordata; class Actinopteri; order Cypriniformes; family Leuciscidae; genus Hybognathus; species Hybognathus amarus. The sequence goes on along the minus strand of JAQIUQ010000988.1, from coordinate 93,923 downwards.
AATACTTGTTATGCGAAAAACAACGACTATATTTCAATTATTCACTTCCTTCTCTATGGGTCGCTAGTCAGTTAACGTAGTGTGATAGCGTAAGAGCTACGTCACACGTAGGCTCATTATTGGCCGACGCTGGTCATGTGTGTGATGCGTGTGACGTACAATAACAGAAGCTTACGTTATTAAACTAGTAACCTGACTCGAGGCCGAGAGAGAAGTAAATGAATAGTTGAAATAAAGTCATTATTTTTGTTGTTTTTTGCACACAAAAAGTATTCTCGTCGTTTGATAATCTTAAGATTGAGCCATGTAGTCACTTGGACTATTTTAACAATGTATTAATAACTTTCGAGGCCGGCAAGTTTCAATCCCTCAAGAAGCCTATGGACTGAGTATGTAGGAGTGATCCAGCTCTCAGATTTAATCAAAAATACTCTAATTTGTGTTCCGAAGATGAACTAAAGGTCTTTACGGGGTTGGAACAACATGAGGTGAGTAAATACTGACAGAATTTTCATTTTTGGGTGAACTGAAGCCTTTAAGAAGTCATTGAATCATTCTTTCAAACGTTTACATTCATTCAGTAAGCGAAAACACCGCCTGTGTGATGCACAGAGACCGAAACGGGAGACTTTCACAGATCGAACAGACAAATCGGGAGACGGGTTCACAGAGACTTTGAAAAGGCGAAATAGAGCAAAAAACTATATTGTGCCTAAATGCAAGTCACTTAATATGATCTTATTAAATCAATCTCGGTATTTGTAATCATACTGATATTGGGTTGCAGGCGCATGCAGTTCTCTTTGCCCCCAATCTTGAATATTGAGGGCATTTTTAATGCATTTTAATAGACTAAATGACGTAGTGAAAGCGTGGACTCTAAATCCACTAGTGCACTAATAACTGACTACATCATGTATGCACACGCTCTTCTCAGGTGTGTTTTTGTATCGTTAAAACAATAATTACAGAGATCTACTTCAAGACTAAATATAACGCTCACCCCTATTTCACACATTGAAATTTTTTGGTTTTGGTAGTTCATCAGAGTATATATAATTCACATCTAATTTGTTTATTTTTACATGTCCCCATGAGGAATTCATAGGCGTTAAGATGTTAACAGGTCCATTTGTATTTATTATCACTTTGAGCTGTCGTGTATTTATGGAAATCTTTCAAGTTGCATATGTCCGAGAACAGCCATAACATTGTATCTATTTGAATATGTCTTTGACAACTCGAAGACTAGAAAAAGCTTATATGAACAATTGTCTCTTTGTGTCTCTTCATTTCAGTTCCCTGATTTCATACAGTTTTAGAGTTGTTTTTGATCATTGACAGTTTCCATACAGATCCGTTATTGCTGTTATAAGTTTCCTTGTGAAATAGCAGTTATGCGCACACCTGTTTTAATGTAAACACCTTGCGACACTGGAATCAACATGTTTTTTAAAACGTTTTAAAATGTACGAATGTTTTTGGACCACATAATAAACCAAGAGACTGGATTTTGAGGGATCAAAAAAATTTCAAGTCAGCTCCGACATAGACATTTTTAGGATCACTGTATAATGTTTGCTAGGACATTTGGTGTGTTTTTGTTTTGTTTGTTTTTTATCAAAACATCTTCAGATTTATGGATAATATAAATATATGATGTACTTTTATACGATATTATGCATCTTGTTGTGTTATAATATACACTACCATTCAGAAGGTTTCGGGCAGGTAAGATTTTAAAAATGTTTTTGAAATGCTCACCAAGGCTGAATGTCTCGGATCAAAGACGAGTGTAAACAGGGTCATATTGTGAAATATTATTACAATTTAAAATAACTGTCTTTTTTAATGTCTTTTAGAATGACCAAAGCTGAATTATCATCAGGCATTACTAGTAGTCGTGTGTCACCGTGACTCTTCAGGAAAATCATTATAGTATGCTGATTTAGTGCTCAAGAAACTTTTTTCTTAATATTATTAATGTTGAAAACCGTCTACTGTTTAATATTTTATGGAAACCATAATTTTTTCAGGATTTTTTTTTTTGATAAATAGAAAGTTCAAAATAGTTTGTTACAGAAGTATACATTTCTTTAAAAAACCCACATTTTTGAACAGTAAAATATTATATAACAATATTTTGCGTAGCTTAATGTAATCATATACTGTAAACATGTAAGGATGCTGGATATTCATTGATGCTGTCGATCAGCCTACGTTTGATGTCGACATGAGCAGAACTGTCAGTCAGACTTTTGGTGGTTAAAAAAATGTTCGCTTGTTGCAAAGCAAGTGCAGAATGACTTCCACGTCGCCATTGTTCTTTCCACTTCGCCTCTCATGTTATTTCGTGGAACGCCGCCGAAGGCACGATGGTAGCGGGTGGGGAGTTCAAAGCGTTATGATTCACAGAGCGCCTTTTCATCATGTTTTAGAAACAAGCGTCCCAACTAATCCCCCAATAATCTCTCCAGGAGAACTGCTCAGATAAGCCCCGCCACCCACTGCACTCCAGCCCACTTTTTTGGGGGAGCCCCCACTTCCCCCCCCTCTCTGCCACCCCACAAAGGACACGTGAGAGGTGAGCGCTTCTTCATCTTTCTCTTTTCCTCTCTCGCCCACCCTTCTTTCTCGCACCAATAGGGTTTGTTTACCCTTCTCCCAATCTCTGGTTTATCTACATCTGTCAGTAGAGTGATCTCAGAGAGTTACCCCTCGCTACACATGCTTTTCCCTGAAAAGGAATGCATGAATACCCTTAATTATTGGCTCTCTCAATTATCTGCATAATGATAAAAGGGAAAGCAAGTCAAGCTTCAAATGGGAGTCCAATTGAGAGCATCACACATTGGCACCTGTGGACTTCTCTGCTTTCCACTCATAGGAGTGCAGAAATGTAGCGGAATAGGTTGGAACATCAAAAGGAGATGTTTAAATGGAAACTCGCTAAAAATAAAAATATGAATTTAACAAAATGGGCATAGTGTTAAAAGAGATTTTACAAAAAAATTTAGTTTTTGTGTTGTTTAATAATTTTTTTATTAGTAATAAAATTTGTTTTAAAAAAATTATTCTATTAGATTAATCTTTTTAGAAAATATGTCATTTTTCCACCTCTTTTTAATTTTAAACATAAACCTAACTTTCCAATTTTAAACGTATACACATGTAGAACATATTAAAGGTGATCAAAGTTATAATCCATACAAAAGGAGATTTATTTTATTTTTTTTATAAATTTTTTCAATTGAATGCACGACTGTTCAACACTTTGGGGTCTTTTGAGATTTTTATTTATTTATGTTGCTTATTAAAAAAATAATATATATATATATATATATATATATATATATATATATATATATATATATATATATATATAAATATGTGTATGTACAGTATGTATATATATATATATATGTATATATATATATATATATATATAAAGTTATGAAATAATAGTACAGTTTACAATAATTAAATTAATTTACAATAAATTAAATGTATTTCTTTCTTTTCAACATGCGTTATACAAAAGCTTTCCATTTCAGATAAAAGCTGTTCTTTTGAACTTTCTATTCATCAAAGAATCCTGAAATAAAAATGTAAAAAACTGTTTTCAACATGGATAATAATCATACATGTTTTTGGAGCATAAAATCATCATATTAGAGTGATTTGTGAAGGATCATGTGACACTGAAGACTGGAGTAATGATGCTGAAAATTCAGCTTTTTTCAGAGGAATAAATTACATTTTAATATATATTAAAATAAAAAAGTCATTTTAAATTGTCATAATATTTCACAATATTACTCTGTTTTTGTGTATTTTTTATCAAAAAATTGCAGCCTCATTGAGCAGAAGAGACTTCTTTTTTAAAAACATTAACAAATCTTACCGATACTTAAACTTTTGAACTAGTAGTATATATATATATATATATATATATATATATATATATATATATATATATATATATATATATATATATATATATATATGTATATATTTTCACATGCACTCAAATACTGATTAATAAAATGCTTTTTTGTGGGAAGCAACAACAGTCATCACTTCAGATATGTGTACAGACGTACATTGTGCATCGATTATGTGCTTGTTGGATTTGCAGGCTTTACGGTGGAGAAAACGACAGAGAGAGATAGGATGGGTGGGGAGTGGAGAAGGAAACCTTCCTCTATCTCCGAGCCCGACCACGGCAGATCAGGAGCCCGCTTTCCAAGAGTGCCTCATTTTCAAATCTCTTATCGCACCTTTTTAAGTATCACAGTTTCCCATTTTTACATGTCATTTGCATGCTGCTCATCTCACCTGGATGCCGTTTTCTTGGAGGGATGTGTCAGGCGGAGATGTGCTGCTATTTACTTTGGGTTCATGCATAGGAATACATGTGCGTAAGTGCTTTCGGTTGTGTGTGCGAACGAGGCCTGAAGAAAGGAAAGATGGAGAAAGGAGAGGGAAAAAAGGATATGTGTGTGTGGAGAGGCGGATGAGAGAAGGTTTCTGATTGTTATCGCCCTTCCTTTTCTTCTCTGTATTTTTGGAGGATTCACACACTGACCTCTTTGTTTGGGACAGTATGAACCCCTTTTCACCCCCCACCCCCTTTTTCGGGAAAGAAACCATTTTCCTGTGGAAAGGAGATTGAGAGAGGGATAGACAGAGGGATAGGGATTGGGAGAAGGGGTTGGAAAAGTGAGAAAGGGATGTGTGGAGAGATATGAAGAGGAATAGATAGCAAGAAGTAGATGGAGACAAAAGAGTGTGGCGGAGCATGAAAGAGGAGATATGGACAGATGAGGAGGGGATAAAGGTGGAGAGAGAGAACAGGAACAGAAGAAGATAACGCTGCAAAAAAGCAGAAAAATGAGAAAGAGGATTGGTACTGAAAAATCAGTACAGTGCAGAGCCAGGGTTAGTTTCAGTTTTAGTCGATTTAGAAGTTTTCTTGTAACATATTTCATTGTATTGTATCCATTTTAGTCCATTGTAATCTGATTACTGATTCCACAAAAATGGATTTTTAGTTCTATCTGATGGTGTGAAATGTGGGAATGATTCAAGGGCCTCCGGAATAGGGGCCCAGAATGCCTGGTTATGATCATGTTTTACAAATCTTCTGTTTTAGAGACTGTTTAGTACATTGCACTTAATAATGTAGGTATTAATTACACACTCTGACTAGCATTTTACTTTCATTGTTGTAATATTAAGGAATATCAGTGATTATTCTCACATACACTCCAGTTCAAAATGTTGGGGTCATTACTTTTAATCAGAAAGTAGCATTGCATTGATCAAGAGTGGCAGTATAGCCATTTACTGTATAATGTAACAAAAGATTTCTATTTTAAACAAATGCTGTTTTTTTAAAGATTGCTATTCTATTAAAGATTGCTGAAAAAATGAATTTCTGTTTCCACAAAAATATTAAGCGGTGCAACTGTTTTGAACATGGATAATAATAATCAGAAATGTTTCTTGAGCACCAATAATCAGAAATGTTTCTTGAGCATCAAACAGCATATTAAAATGACTTCTGAAGGTTCATGTGACTTTAGACACTGGAGTAATGACTGCTGAAAATTCACGTTACCGCAAAAATAAATTCGAATGAGAAAACTAGTATTTTAAATTGTAATAATATTTCACAATATTGCTCAGCCTGGGTTTCCCCATGCTGCCTTGCCGCAGTGCGTTTTTATTCACGCTGCTATGAGGCAGCCTGGACTCCATGAACCAATTTTCGCCTGAGATAGGGAACCAATCACAGAGACAAGGAAGGGAGCGGCAAGGCCGATGGCGACCTCTATGCCAACAACGAAGTAATTTGTTTCATATCTATGGATCCATCTTTCCGCGGACGCAAAGTTACCTTTTGATACAGCCTTTGTGTATACGTACCATAAAACTTCAAATAAGAGCCTGGGATTCTTATTCTTCCAAATCGTCGAACTGCACCGGCTTGTATTTGAGATAGGCGTCTATATTGAAACTGGCTTTATAATTTACTATTGAGATCTTATTCATTAAATCTATAATCTCTTAAAAAAATATCCAAATGCTTCATGTGAAACCGTGTTCTTCCAACCTTTTACTATCGTGTCACTTGATTTGATTTAAATGCGTAAGGGAAAGAGAGCAAGACAGCGCTTGTGTCATTTGAAGACGTAAGTGTGCGCACGCAGCCAGGGCAATCTCTCTCTCTCTCTCTCTCTCTCTCTCTCTCTGCTTGTTGTGCGCCTTGTCAAGCACAGCAGTCATTCTATTCTCAAATCACTCACCGATTAAAATAGGCTTTGGCAGGACAAAAATTTGCTTTGGCGGCCGCAAAAAAAAAAAAAACAGACGATCTGACGAGTTTTAGAAGATTAACACTCCGAAACTAAAAACAGACCCGGCTTCTATTTGAGACCGGCTTCTATTTAACCAAACCTGCAGTCACACCTGGCGTGTAAAAGAGACAGGCGTCTATTTGGGACTTAAACGAAAATAGACAGGCGTCTATTTACGTTAAATCTCTGACCTATTCGTCTTTTCCTCGTCTAATTTTCTGTCGCTCTACAAATGTCATCTGGTATCATTGACCGGATTGGCTATGAGCTACGTTCAGATGCATTTGATAGACATTCGTAGCACCCAATAATACGGCTCCGGGCATTCGTAAACCATGCCTCAAATACGAGAAAATGAATGTGGTTTCCTTCGCTCTGTCAGTTACAGCAAATCAATCCCCAACACACTATGATTGAATCAATTCATTTGATCATTTTCTTCTCAATTATTATTGTTTTTGTCATTTTTCATTTTCAACTATAGTTTTTGATGAATCTTTTCCCTTTTATATTTACTATCGCGGAAGTCAACAACATTTTTCTTCTTCAGTAATCTCAGTAAATTGAGACAATTAACACTGCGTAGACGCCTCATCCCCCTCACACTGTATGGTCACTTTAAAGGAGACGGCGAAAGATATTTTTCCCACCGAAAGGAGAAAAAATGTGAAATGAAAATAGTCTAAGAATCATTTGCATTCAACTTTTATCAGAGCGAGAGGGGGATGTTTTTTAGAACGATAACGCAGCGAGTGCCACAGCACGCACCAGTCTTGACTGTGAGAGTGTGTTTAAGGCGTTGTGGTATGATGATGGTGCACAAGTGTGTTTGTGTGGAAAGGTGCATCTACCTCTTTTCCTGATGGCGTGCGTGTGTAAGGAGGAGAGAGGGAGGGGGCTGGTTAATATCAGACCAAATAATTAGATTCGCTATCAGGGCGGCGGCAGCAGTGCGGGGATCAGGCAGATTAAAGCACGGCCGTCGTCATTAATATTCATGAGGGAGCAGGGCTCGGACAGAGGGGCTTTAGACTGTTCCTCAAAGCTCCGCACTCGGTGGGGCTTAAAGAGCCGTTCTCAAAGTACCCTGAGTTCCTTGTGTGTGAGGGGTGGGGGGCATATTCAGCAACACCAGGGTTACACTCTAAAACATGTGCCGTTCCTCCTTCACAGTTGTCTGATTTCTCCACACTTGTCTTTCAGCCACCTACGCTGAACAGAGGTGGCAGACGTGAAACGTCACCTGCGTTTTAGGCCTGTTACAACAAGAACGTTTCCTCTTATAAAGTGGGGCCGTATCTATTACCTTTAACGTGTTCACACTTGTAGTCCCCACTTGTTCACAACCAGATTAATCGGCTTTAACTGACGTATTGCGTATTTTTTATAGAACTTACCGAACAGTGTTGGGGAAGCTACTCTGAAACTGTAGTTTGACAAGCTACTTGTAAGTTAAAGTAGTTTAACTACAGTCAAGCTACCCATTTAGAAAAGTAGTTAGCTACACTACAAGTTACTATCAAAAAGTAGCTAGCTACATTGAAACTACTTTTGCTTTTTGAACAACATATATTATAAATAACTGAATAAGTGTCTGAGGAATGTTTTTGGCAAGGCAATGCAATTCACAAAGAGTTGTTTTATTACACACAACACTAAAATATCTCTGACTGTTTGTCAAAAGTGCAACAAATAGCCTACAAAATTGCAAGAACGAAATATACATCCAACGTAAATTGCATGTAGAACATTTTCTCAAAAATACTGATTGAACTTGGACAAAATAAGGCCATGGGTAATTAACGTCAGTTGTTTCTCCATCCTCCAAATCTGCCGTCACGTCTTGCTATATAATCATAATATGGGTGTGTCAACCCACTTCTGTACGTCAGTGAACCGTGAACCGCAGATGCGTGATTAAACAACAGGTGGCGGTAATGGCAAAAAATGAGTTTGTAATCCAACAAGAAGAAGAATATCCTTGCCTCGTATTTTGACCAGCTGAGAATTCGTGAAGAGCTTGTAAAATGTATAAAGGAGTCAAAACATCGCAGGAATCCTCCGTCACACACATAAATGGTCCTGCTGCGAGAAGACACTGTTCTGATTCCTGTATTGAACTGTGATAGGCAACATCGCGACTATGACAAGCCAATGCGTAGACATCCAAACACACATGGCACCCTTTAGCGTCAATATGAGATGCAGATATATGGGGCAAAAGGCGCCTCCTAGTGGTCTATCCCTAACCCTACCCATACCTAAACCTACCTATACTCTGTGGCGTGTTATATTGACGCTAAACGGTGCCACGTGTGTTGAATGTCTAAGCTTTGGCAAAAGCGTCGTGTATGATGCCTTGGGATGAGAATGCGTTGGAAGAAACAGGTGTGTGTGAGCATTCTGTCCTTTTCAGGGTCGCATCTTCCTGTTATTTGGTTAGTTTACATGTCTTTGGTCTGTGTTTCGTTCATATATCATTCGAACCACACCAGTTAATTTGGAAGTGGACCTTTATCGTTTCTGTTTGTTCTTTTTTGGTGTGCGCCAGTGTTTGGATGGCAGCGTTCACATTTATTCAAATGAACTGCACTAACGGAGCAATCGCTCCAGGGTTCGTTTCAATCCAACCAAACACTGTCTGCCCAGTCTCATTTGGTTTCAACTTAAACATGGCTTATAAATGGCATAATATGATGTTCAGATACATTTAAGCAAAATTCAAAATTGATACTTCAATGGGGAAAAAAATTGCACTGCAAAAATAACATCTTAATAAATGTTTAATTAGCAAGTCTACATAATTCAGTGTGCGTAAGATGATCAACTTTGAGCTTTATGAAATATATTGGTCATTTTCTACTTAGTCTTGTGTTAATTTTTTGTTTCACCTCGCCACTTCCAAATAAAATAAGGACCCGCTGTGTTTGTCTTGATCGATTTGAACTGGTTCTTGTTCGCTATTCACAATGGGTCATAACCATTTACATCTTCACTTTACTCTCCGTGTGCATCTGCGTGTGCAGATCTGTCTGTGTATCAATATGTGTGTGTGTTTAATTAGAGAGCGCGTTTGTCTGGAAGTGTTTTGTCAAAGGCGAGGGCTGACCAGGCTGCCCTCTCCTTTTGTGAAGCTTAAAGTCGAGTCGTGTTAAATGAGTCTGAAACAAATTAGCAGAAGCACGCAGCACTTATGCCACAGACGGCTCCAGCATTGGGTTTCAAATTAAAACAAAAGGAGCCCTATCTCCTTATCAGCACTAGTTCCCCATGAAATACAATACGGACTGTATCTTCAGGCAAGAACAGACAGAATTAGAAAGAAACCCTTCAGCTGTCCTGTCCTCCTCTGCGGCCCATCTCTTTTCCTCATCCTCTCGACTGGTGGCTTTTTATCCTCCTTTACACAGTTGAACTAATGTCTTTTTCATTTTCTCCTGTCTTTAAAGTTGATTTGGTAGCATGTCAGGGATATAAGGACTAGTCTCCCCAAGGGCATGTCTTTAACTTAAGTGTAGCCGAGTGAATAAAGGAATGGGAATCTTTTCTTACATATTAGGCTTTTAGTGAACTTGGCCTGCAGAAATGCTGCCACCTTGTGGAATGGATCAGTCACACTCAAATAATCAGCTCTTAAATGAGACGTGCAATTTTGTGATATTTCACCCTGGTGAAATAAGCCCATCACTATAAGTATTATCAGCACTATATAATGGCTTTATTGTGGTTGGATTGGGATAGACTTTGTCAGTCGTTTTCTGCTGCTCATTTTGAATACCTTAAATCTGACATTGAAAATTACACACCAATTTCCCATTAAACGCATGCTTGAGCTGAACAATGAAATGATTGTGTGGGAGAGCCCAGGTGTGTTTGTTAGGATATTTGCCAGCTGCCAATACACACTTCCACCTGTTTAGTTTCCTCAATGTTCAGTTAAAATGGACCCGCAAGATATCCCCTTTCCAACCGCTCTTGTGAGAGATTTTCTGGGGGTTTCCCCTTTCTCTTTCTCACTCAGGGCATCCCTGTGCCCCGTCCCCTAAGGTCAGAAGTTAAATGATTAAAAAACTCTTTATTAGTCTGGAAGTGTAGGTCTGCTTGTATAATATTGCAAGGTAAAAGAGGTATGCTTGGTGCTGAATTTTTAATGGCACAGTATCAGGAAGGAAGGATTAAACGTGCATGTGCTTTTTGTATTTCTTTGAACACACCTTAAATCCATTTCTTAAGCTGAAAAAAGTGTCTCTCACTGATAAACAGGTGTTTTTCTCTTGGAGGGTGCAATTCAAAAGGGGTTTTGTAGTGAAAAATGTAGGGACAGCAGTGTAATAGGAATTAATAGTGGTTCAACCTTATGGCTCTACCATGCTTTAGAATAAAGGCAACCTAATTAAATAATAAGTATACATTTCTTTGATATTTGTTGAGAAATTGTATGTTCATAAGTTAATACACTCTAAACAATGCTACGGTTGTTTTAACCCAAATGTTGGGTTAAAAATGTCATTTCTAATTCTAACCCAATTTCAACTTTCACTTTCAACTGTACATTTTTTAATTGCATTTTTTATGCAATGCATTTTTTTGGTCCATATCTGAACCAAATTTGGGTTGAAACAACCCATCATTTTTTTTTTTTTTTTTTTTTTGAAGGATGCATTTTGCAAAAGTTGTGTTTACAACACTCTAAACCATGCTGGGTTGTTTTATCCCAAATGTGGGTAAAATATGGACAAACCCAAATGTTGGGTTAAAAATGTCATTTAAAATTTTAACCCAACTTCAACTTTCACTTTCAACTGTACATTTTTTTAATTGCATTTTTAACCCAACATTTGGGTTTGTCCATATTTGAACCAAATTTGGGTTGAAACAACCCATCGTTTTTTTGTTGTTTTTTTCTTTTAAGGATGCATTTTGCAAAAGTTGTGTTTACAACACTCTAAACAATGCTGGGTTGTTTTATCCCAAATGTGGGTAAAATATGGACAAACCCAAATAGTAATTTAAAATTTTAACCCAACTTCAACTTTCACTTTCAACTGTAAATTTTTTAATTGCATTTTTAACCCAGCATTTGGGTTTGTCCATATTTGACCCAAATTTCAGTTGAAACATCCCATAATTTTTTAGAGTGTAGTGTATTTCACATTAAATGGACTTCATTTCAGGACTCAGTTTAAAGTTTTTAAAACAAATCATCAAGGAAAGTACTGTATTAGCTATCCCAGCATATTGACCGATAAGTGCATGATGACAAAGTCATTTCAGGTGTATAAAGGATGCAAAGGGAACCCATTAAAAAATTTTCAAAAGAAAATAAGAAATCTTAAACAGAAATATCTTTCATTTTGAGTATAATAGGGTTTTTTTATAACCTCTCTGTTGAATCTGCTGTTGGTGTCCCACTGAATCCTCCTCTACCTCTATCTCTGTTCTTTTTAAATTGCAGGCTGACTGTTTTTCTTCCCCTTTGTGTGTTTTAGAGCCATGTAATGTCTCTGGAGTGTGAGGAGCCAGATTGCTGGCTCAGAAGAATTCCTGTGACCTCAAGCCTCACTGAGTCAAACTGCACCATCTACAGTCAGGGTATGACAAAAAAACACCACCACACACACCTCTCACATTCACTACCGTATTAGAGTCTAACAGTGACAGTTTGTTTTCCAGGAGGAGCGTTATTCTGTAAGCTGACACAGGAGCTGTCCAGTGGAGATGCTCTTCTGGGAACGCTGTCCTGCTCCACAGCGGATCATTTGGCAGTGACTCTGACCCACGGCGTGCGAGTAAAGGAGGAGCCTGTGTATCCCGCTGCTCTGCACACTGAGATCCAGCTCCTCCCACAACAGGCTGGCATGGCTGCCATCTTAGCAACTGCTGTCGTTAATAGTGAGTCACTGCTTGCTGATAAACACAACATGTCTTCACAGTTTCTTGCATTTTTATGAGTGTGTTTACATTTGTGATTAAGGATGGTGGGCCATGTTTTTGCATGTATACGTAAATCATGACACATAATGCGTAATAGATTAAAATTAATTGTCAGTTTTATTTAGGTCTACTTCCACTGAAAGTACTTTTTTTGACACTATAACATGGCAATATTCTTTTAATGCTGATTTAATACTATATATTTTTTAAATATACCATGTAAAAAACAAGGGTATATAAATGTGGTAATCATTGAGTAGCACAGAGTATGTTATGTGAAATTTGGGGTAAGTTATTTTTTTTTTTAAAGAAATTCATACTTTTATTCAGCAAGGATGAACTAAATGTAAAAGTCTTTCCAATTTCAAATAAATGCTGTCCTTTTATTAACTTTTTTATTCATAGATAATAATCCTAAAAAAGTCTTAAAAAAATGTAAAATCTAATAGAAAAAAATGTAAAATTAAAATATGTATATATTTTAATCAAATACAATTTTTTAAAAGTTTTTAATCAAATAAATGCAGGCAGCCCTGGTGAACATGAGACTTCTTTTTTCTTTCATTTTTTTTAAATCTTACGCACCCAAACTTTTGAACATTTGTTTATATAATAACATTAAGAAATATAATTCTCAATTAGATAAATTAAAAATAAAATAATGAAAATCATTGAATACATTTTGTTTTATCATCACTGGCTTGTTCAGTTTTGTATTTTACTTCAATGGGAATAAGTCATTTACTTTGGAAATGAGACAAATACATATTTTTGCATTTTTAAAGTCTCTGGATGTTGTAAAATGAATTGACAATGGAAAAGACATTAGTTCAGCCATCAAACAAAACTACTAAAATAATGGTAATTTTCATACAAGTTCACAATGGCAACTTTTTTTACCATTGAAAAAGGACAAGTCTTCACCTTTAAGTTGCTTGTCGTTAATGCTCATCGCCAGTAGGTGGCAGTGTTGTGTCAGTTCGACTACAGAGGAGTTCATTGGCTGGTACAGCCCTATCTGCAACATCAGCGAAACTGCATGAGGAGTGGGAGTGCACACGGACATGCCATGATGAAGAAATGAATCACTGTAAATAAGGCTAAAGGGTAAAAATGATCAGCCCAACTTTGCGCTTCCTGCTGCATTAGCTGGGCTGCAGGTAGACAGATAATTGGGATGTGACTGTCATTATCAAATATTAACTGTTCAACTTGTGACCTGACACCAGATCATCCCGATTACATGCACACACTTTTGTGCACATCACAAACTCTGTGCCTGTTGCCGTGGAGATGATGGAACACTTCTGATTGCTTTCTCTGATTTAGAAATTTGAGTGTATTATGTCCGTGTGTGATTATATATACAATGGGTGCATTACTAAACATTGAACATCTCACATATGGTTAAACAAATGGAGGATATCAGTTAAAAATGTGGGCTTGCCGAATAAATGGGAGAAATATCATCATGTCAGAAAAACATTTGCTATTATGCAATTTATAATTAATTTTTATTTCCATAATCCATGTTCTGTCCTTTTATAATGTACACACAAAGCACAAAAATATTCAACATCATGAAGTGAATGGATAACCTTCACTTAACATCCTCTGTAATAAAATATCTTGAAAGGATAATCATTTGTTACCTTTGTTTCTAACTAGTCGTGTTTTGTGTGTTTGTGTGTGCGCAGAGGACATTTTCCCTTGCAAAGACTGTGGGATCTGGTACAGAAGTGAGAGGAATCTTCAGGCCCATCTTATGTACTACTGCGCAAGCCGGCAGAAGCAGCAGACCGCTGCCTCTCCTCCACAGGACAAGCCTAAAGATTCATACCCTAACGAGAGGCTGTGTCCCTTCCCGCAGTGCAACAAAAGCTGCCCTAGTGCCAGCTCTCTGGAGATCCACATGAGAACACACAGCGGTGAGACGCCTTCCTGACAGTTTCTTTCTTCTTTTTTTTTACTTCGTGAAAACGGGCATGCTTGCATGAGTATTAACGATGTTTTAGTAAAGTGTCATTTATGTCTGATTTTTAGGTAATAATGTGTGTGTGTGTTATTGTGTCTCCAGGAGAGCGTCCATTTGTGTGTTTGATTTGCCTGTCAGCTTTCACCACTAAGGCGAACTGTGAGCGACACTTGAAGGTTCACACAGACTCTCAGAATGGTTTGTGTCATGGCTGTGGTTTCATCTCCACAACGCGAGACATCCTGTATAGCCACCTGGTCACCAGTCACATGGTTTGCCAGCCTGGCTCTCAAAGCGAGGTGTACTCACCCAAACCACCACTGGCTGGAGGTAACAGCTCTAATATCTTCTCTATATATACACAAGTAATTTTAATAAACTGCTAATGTAATAAAATAACATATTGTAATTATGTACAATATATGCTGTATTTATATATATATATATATATATATATATATATATATATGTGTGTGTATATATATATATATATATATATATATGTATATGTGTGTGTGTGTATATTTATATATAAACAAAATAATTATACATAGTGCACACACATATATTATGTAAACACTAACTTTTATTTTGGATGCGATTATTTATTTATATATATATATATATATATATATATATATATATATATATATACGTATATATATATATATTAGGTATAATGGTACACTACTATTTTTTTACGAATGTTTACAGTATGTCTTAGCTAATGCTTTAAACTATTTAGGGGAGCCCTTAATTACACATTACTATAATATTAAAGGTTACAATTAACAACAAAGCCCAAATTCCTGAATTGAGTTGATATTTATTTATTTTAGTTGATAATTATTGACACTCAAATAAAAAAGCATGTACTGTAAATTGCACATAAGGCAAGTTTTGCACTAACTTCTAAATTTAATTTTAAAGTTAATTTTCTACTCCAGTTCATTTTTGAAATATAGAATAATTTACACATTGGCTGTCATAACAAATGTATTTAAACATACATTAAACAATCAAGACATTACTAACAGGTTAAGTAAATTGGCTAATATAGTGCAAATAAATGCTTTAGAGTTCATTTCTCTAGTGAACTTACCTGCTGTCATCACTAAATACCTGAGGTAAATGTAACGCTACATGAGATATTATTCTCAAGCTGTTTTAATGATATCTTTCCCGCAGTTTAATGTCATATTTATAATATATTGAAATATACTCTCTAAAACTTTTCCAGAACTATAAGTAGACATAAGTATTCTTAATCTTAAGACTTAAAGGAGTCTTCCTGTATCTGAATGTCTGTCATTTTTTTGTTTGTGACAGGCTCTGAGTCCAGGAGACTCTGGCATTGTTCTGAAATGTCAAGTGTGTGGCTACTCTGCTGACACACCTGCCCTACTTCAGCAGCATGTCCACACACACCTGGAGGTGAGGGTTCCAGCTGAGAGGAGCCCCACTCCTCGCCAGAGCAGTCCTCCTTCCTCTGAGCTCCCAGACCTGCAAGACAGAGAGCTTGTTGCCTGCGTGCCCCGACCCGACTCTTCGAGTCCAGGAGCCAATGGCAGCTCGGCCTCTCAAGGCTGCAGTCCCCCCAACTCAACTCACCATCAAAGAGGAGCCATGTTCAGACTATGAAACCGATGCAAAGGAAGAAGAACAGGTGGGCAGTCCTCAAGTAAATGCAGTGGAGGCAAGCTCATCTCAGTCTAATTCCCCTAAGAGCCCCACCGTGGTGGCGGTTAAGACAGAGCCGGCCAGTCCCACCCCAGGTTCCAGTCCCGCACACTCTGGAACAGGGGGTTCAGTTTGTATCTGGAGGGGCATTGTTCTTACCACAGTACATGTTTAATTCTGAGTCTGCCATAATGCCACAAGCATCTGAGATATTGGCAAAGATGTCTGAAATGGTTCACAGTAGGCTTAAACAGGGACAAGGACCTGCAGCCGGACAGCAGACCTTCTATCCACCAGGCTCTCCTGCCAGCGTTCAAAAGGGAGCCACTTGCTTTGAATGTGACATCACCTTCAACAACATCAACAATTTTTATGTCCACAAGAGGCTTTACTGCTCCAGCAGGCATCAGCAAGGAGAGGCAGCAGGTCTGACGAAGGAAGGGGCGGTCACTGCAGCTGCTCCTCCTACTCCCCAAGCTGCTTCACCTCAGGCCAGACCGGTCAGTCGTGCGGCTTCAGCCTCTCCAAGCTACCCCTCGACACTGCAACAGGAGGCACAGCCTCTGAGCCAAAGTTAGTGGAGATGAAAAGTGAGGATTCAGGGATGAAAGATCTCACCTGCTCGTCGTCCTCGGAGGGAGAAGGACCTGGGGGTGGGCAGGCCAGCGAGGGTAGCCAAAGTCCTAGTGGCTCCGCTGAAGACACAGACGACGATCCCACTCGCACCTTCTGCCAGGCCTGCAACATTCGCTTCAGTCGTCACGATAACTACATTGTCCACAAGCGATTCTACTGTGCCTCAAGACATGATCCCTCCAACCAGCGACCCCATTCTGGGAAGACAGCCTTCCTTCCCCAACCTATCCGCACACGCAAGCGCAAGAAGATGTACGAGATCCACATGGCTCAAACCGAGGCTTTAGCTAATGCCACTGCTTTGCCGGCAGCAACAAGTCTGGGGGTGAAACAAGAGGGCCCTTCCATTCCTCTTTTGCCCCAAATGTCCACACCAACACAAAGCCCAAGTCCTGAGGGCGATGGACCCATCGACTTAAGCAAAAGACCCCGACTAAGAGAAAGCCAAAGTGGGAGCAGCATTCCCGCTCTCCCCCTTACTGACTACCACAAGTGCACCGCCTGCAGCATTAGCTTCAACAGCATTGAGAACTACCTGGCCCACAAGACCTACTACTGCCGGGCAACTACTCTGCAACCGCAGACTGTGGAGCAGCTTAACCGGCTAAAGAGACCCACTTCCACCTCACCGAAGAACCGAGCTATGGACTTGCACTCTGATGCCAAAGGGCTTCAGACAGGTAAAACTGCAGTGGTTGCATTTCCATCCACCTTGCTTGGCTCTGAATCCACCCCTCCACTTGTGCAGGGAGCAAAGACCCAAAGCACCTCCCCAGTGATGTGTCCCTACTGCCCTCCCAACAAGCTGCTGACCTGTGATCTGATGGAGCATTTTAAAACAACTCATGGTCTGGTGCTCACACTACAGCAACATCTTGAGGCGCAGTCTGCGGGAGTCAGTCCCAGTTCTAGCCTAAGCCCGAGGGAAGGAGCTCCTCTCACCCCTCCTAAACCAAGCCCTCGGGCCCATAAGGACAGTGTGAATGGCCGGAGCATCAAGTTGGAAGCAACTTCTCCTTCCTTACCTGTAGTTAATGGAAGTCCAGTAGAACCCAAGTTTGTGGGGTCTGCTTCTCCAAAAGCCGTACCCCCTGCCCTCTCCCCTACAGGAGTAACTGTATCACCTGTGCCTGAAGCGCTTAGAGAGGTTGGGCAGCTGAGCCACACCCCATTGCCCATACTCCTCCCTGAAAAGGCGGTCCTTGCTGTAAACCACGCCCACACAACTCCGGCCATGCCTAAAACACCCCTCCGTCTCACCCATGCAGAATGGGAACACACGCTACTGCCGGCTGTGTAACATCAAATTCAGCAGCCTCTCTACTTTCATTGCACACAAAAAATACTACTGTTCCTCTCACAGTGCCGAACATGTCAAGTGAGCCCCCTACCTAGTCCATTCTGCCATTCCTCTAATGCATAGAAGTGCCAATCACGGCACTGCTCGACCTGATCTGGACAGAGCATGATAGCGGGACTGTTACTAGCCAGATACAGAGGTCTTCATGCTGACCATGTTATCTGGAGTTGTTACTATGGTAACTTATTACATGTTATGGGTCAAGTTTTTATCACACTAAGAGATGAGACTACCTGCACACAGAATGTGCCCCACTGACCTATTCCCACATTCCTGCAGACTTCTCATTTCACTTCTAAGTTTAGAAATCTGCTGATGGAAAGTAACCCTTTAATTAGCTTTTGAAAATGGTGTTTTAATCACTCCTATGTTTTTATGTTCCTTCTAATCAATGATGGCATTGTATATTTGTAAAAGATTGTTTGTCTGAGCCATTTTTTTTGTTCTAAATTGCTGATTTGAGGTAAATTCTGACCCCTAGTGGAGGTCTATATAGAAACCAGTCGGCAGATTTTTGTCAATACACTGACTCGAAATTTTTTTGTAAAAAACTGAGTAACCCAGTTGAAATGTCACCTGGTTACCAGTTCAAGATGAAAGAAAAATGTGAAGAAACTATTTATCATTTGATTCCTTTTCATTTCATGCGAGTTAAATACTACCTAGTTTCTTTTTAAAGAAATACTTTTTTGTTTTAATACTGTCAAAGGATCCATTTCAATCTTCAGTGTGGTGTATTTTCTTGGTTCTTGAATATGTCATATTTGACTTTTTTTGCATTGATCAATGGGACTTGAGAAGTAATTCTTTAAGTGTTGGTCTAGCACGGGAGAAGACGGCACAAACTATTGGCTCAGTATTTGGTCTTGGCTCCCAGACAGACGTTTTCCATCAGATGGATGTGCATTTCTGGATCTAAGGACTGTCGTAGGGTTTTAGGGTTTGGATTTCAAACAGTGTAAGATGTTTGTTCTGTCTCTAGTCACCAGCTCACCTTGTCTTTGTCCCTTACAAAAAAACCTTCACTGCTTCAAATCCAAAACCCTTTTGACCTGCTGAAAAGTGCCATCTGTATTCTGACAAACTGTCATGGACATGCAAAGAAAGGCATGCTTGTTTGGTCTTTTTTCTTTTCTTTTTTTTAACCTTGAAATGAAGTATAGCATAGAAGATTCATATCAACGTCTTGCACACTGTTGAATAATGTTGAAGGCCACTGAAAGAAAGAGAATTGGAAACTGACTCATTGCTCGTATTGCTTCTTTCTTAAACCGGCAATGCTGCGTCACTCTTGTCCTTCTCTCGTTTGCTCTGTTTCTCTCATTCTCAATGATGACTCAGTGACGTTTTATGCTCCTCTACATGTGCGTGTATGTTGAAAAGAACAGCGTCATGCAATCTATTCTCCTGTGCAGGCTACCTTGGCAAAGCCTTAACAAAGACTCTTGTCACTATGTCTGAAACAACGGGTCACTTATGTCCACAATGCTCGTCACTCTCCCCCACTAAGTGGACTTTGTGTATGTTACAAGTGGTGTTTTCCCATTTCCTGTGTTACAAAAAAACAACCTCAGTCATCTCTGCGGTAAGAGCAGGAACACGCAAAACTGTGTGCAAATGAGAAAAGTTTAAATTTCTCTCTGCTGTTGTGGTTTGAAACAGACGGTGTTGCAACCGTCATCAACACAGACAGGGGCGTTTACAATTCCATTGTTTTATCATTTAGCGACTCTCACGAGTCCAAAAGACCAGTGCTGAAAACCTTTGACCTTTCCAGATCCCTTTTCTATTGCACTGTGTTGTACAAAAATGCTGAATGTTTTAGTTATAGAAGCTTTTTTGTATGTATTTATGTTTTTACAGCACTTTTTCTTGTCCAAACCTATCCCCGAAGGACTTACTCGTGAATTTAGAACATTTTAACACAAGTGAAAGGTAATTAAAATACTTTGTGAATAATTAAAAATGTTGATGGAAAAATAATGAATGTCAACCTTTTTCTTTGTTTTGTTTTTTTCTTTGTTTTTTCTCATTTCAACTACAAAAAGTTCCACTACACACTTGTCCAAACTATGCATGGGAAATAAAGAGTCCAGAAGGACATTCAAAGTGCAGGAGAACTTGTCGTACTCTTCTCTCTCCAAGTGGTGATGATGCAACACACGTTCTGCATTTTGGGAACTTTGCAGAGCAATTTTGTATGACGAGACTTGTTTATTTTTCCCTTTGGCGTAACCGTTTGACACACAATGTTTATATTGGAGGCACATTTTACTTTTATGTGTGTGAGAACAATAATCAAAGGGTAGTTGTTTTTGAAAATTTTAATTATGCCTTTCAGTGAAACACTAAAGAAAATATTTATTTAGAAGAAGATCTAGATTGCTTTTTCCCATACAATTATTTTCTACTGTTGGGCTCCACAAAAGCAGATAAAATCCCCATTGCAAATCTTCTAAAACTATAGAGAGCCTAAGTCCCGCCCTCCGCTTCCGGTTCATGGGACCTTATTTCGGAAAAAGTATAAATGGGAGTCAATGGCGAGAGATAACTTATCTTTTTATTCCGTCTGAACTGTGTCCTGGATTACACATATGATGTTTGTCAATTTAAAAGATAATTATGAAAGTCAAGAAAGTCGCAGTTCGTCATAAAACAGAAGAATAACTTTTAGTTTTATGTGAAAATCGCTCAATGAACTACATCTCCCGGGAGGCGAAACAATGAGCGAGATCAGCTGCTGTGTGTGTGCAGTCTGGAACAACACACTCATGACGATAACGTTACGATTATAACGGAAGACTATAGAAACAATGACATAGCCTCAGTGAAGTTAGCTTCATTCATTGAGAGAAAATGTGCGCCTTTGGGATTTGTAGTCTTTGTAATTATGTATTTTCAGTCTTATATCTCAACAGTTTTACATCAAACTGCGACTTTCTTGACTCTAAAATGTATCTTTTAAATTGACAAACATCATATGTGTAATTCAGGGATTAATTTAAACTAAATCAAAATATTTGTTATCTCTTGCCATTGATTACCATCCAATATTTTTCCGAAATAAGGTCCCATGGTGGTCGACCGGAAAGGGAAGGGACTCTCTATACTTTCATGTGTAAACTTTAGACATTTTTTGTGTGTCATATTTACCCGGTTTTACAGAAAAGGCCAGGTTTCCACACTGCGACCAAATTTGTCGCATATGCGACCATTTGCGAGTTAAAATTATGGTCGCATATGTGCGAGTAGTGGACGCTCGCGCAACAGAACGTAATCTATGTTAAAAAATTACGAGTAGGCTACATCATGAATCCATTTTCCTAAAAGTGTTTTTGACTTATCCTGAATCACTACGGTACGCCTATGATAAGTGTTTTTATTCGGACTGTTTTATCCTGGGGTCGACTCTGATGCGGAGTTGCCCAGTGCCTGCGTGACTCGCCATATAGACACTAAGAGGGAAGCAGTTCCGGCTACAGTGTTCTTCCGCAAGACACTTGCAGTTAATTTATTGACGAACGTACTGTAGACGTCACGCGCATTGCACACGAATTAAGGCATATAAAAATGAAAATGTCTCACGAAACAGTGTGCCCCTTCCTACGTCTTTTCAGTGGTTAGATAAGAGTAATCGCTCGACTGACGAAAATGAAATTATTGAAAGGTAAGGAGTGTGAGATTTCTGATTTTTGTTACAAATCTGGCAATAACGCATAATCGAAAATTCTAGTCCAATTCAGTTTTTTGTCCGTTTGTTTGTTTTATTATAACTTGGCAGTAGACACCTCTCCATCTACTTTATTTCATTGAAAAGAAATATCAGTTTAAGTGAAATGTTAAAATAAGTGCTTTTTATACTCAAAAGAATGCGTTAACATCTTTGAGGTAACTTTCTAATATTTGTTCTTGCTAACATTCTTCTGTTCTACTACACTAGCCTATAAACAAGTTCACATTCACAGTTTATATTCGTATAAGTTTATATTCACAGACTGAGGGTTATTGTACAAGGTAAATTATATCTCATTTGCCCCCCAACACACACTATTATTATTGTGGTGGTTTTGTCAAGCCTTCTTGAATTATAAAAGTATTGCTCACACAGACATTCCAACATGCTTTTAGAGCACGCACATCAAAACCAAGCTGTAATAACCTGAATAAAGTGAAGCTTTTTTGCCTGTGAGTATCAAGGCTATTCCGGCCTGCTCTTTAGAAAGACTGTTGGATGCCTGTACCTGTGGATTAATTTTCATTGTGACTTCCATTACCCACTCTTTAACTCAGAGAGAGAGCAAGAGAGAGACTCTGTCCTTTTGACTTCTCATATCATTTCAAGGCTCTGTGCTTTTATTTTGTCATCAATTGAGCCTTACAATACCACTTGATGCGAAGCTGTGTGAAGAAAGAAAGACATGTTTCACAAACTGAGTCACATCAAAATGAGGTTTTAGGGAATGAACAGTTTCTTTTAATGTTTTTCCTGAGGGATCCAAGCACAGTTTTACCTTTCAGTTTTCAGGGTCATAATGAATGATATTTAATGAAAAGACTTTGTTGAATAGTATTGAATAGTTAAATGCCATTTGGTATTTTAATAGATGTAAAACATCACAAATTGAAGGGTTGGGTTCATAAATGTTCCATTTCTGCATACACAGTTCCTGTTGGAATTAAGTTTAGTATTTACTGTAGCATTTTCCTGACTTTCAGTAGCACGGAGGTCATAAGACCAGAACTCTACAACAGGTTTAAAGGAGCTAACAATAGGATTTGAACTGGAGCTGTCCTTGACTCCTCATTCATGGTGTAAAACTCGTCTCTCCATTTTTAAAAATGTACAGTTAGCCTTTATTGTTTATAATCCAAAGAATAATCTTAATCACACATTCTTAAAGGGTTAACATGTTCTGTTTTCACCTAGTCAAGTCAAGGCCATTGTTTACTAATTCCAGTTCATGAAGTGATGCATGTATGAGCATGCGACCGTATATAAAATATACTGACTTGATTCATCTGTAGTCAAGCATGTCCAATAAAACAGAATAAAAAAATGAGGTTCAAGAATAATGAGTCAGAGGTCTGCTCTTTAGGGACAATTACTAAGAACCTGACATGTTTTCCTTGTAGCCATGCTTTAAAAATCTCATTTAACATTCAGTTTACATATTCATCATTTATCGTACCTCTGGCCCATATAGATTTCCTTTGAGAAGGTGACAAAGAGTGAAAATAGCCTGTCTGTGCAAAATGTTCCAATCAATAAAAAAATAAAATCAAAAACAAAGTTACACCTGTAGCGCAAGAATGCAATTTAGCACAGCATGTAACAGACAGTGATGATTCTAATCAAGTGGCACATGTAATCAAGTGCATGTTTATGAAGGTCAGATTATCTTTAGGTGGTCAAAATTCATGCTTTTAAACTAGCACTAGCAGTGATTTTTTGGGGGTAATTTCCTTTTCTTTTTAGTTGTTTGAATGCTGTAAAATGGCACAGGCTTCAGTGTGACAGCTGGCAATGCAGATAAAGTAAATGAATGCAATTTCAGATGCTGTGTATTCTCGAGTCGGTTTTGAATTTTATGAATGGGTTTTCAATCATGTGACGTGATATTGCTGTACCTGAAGTACCCCAAAGCAGATAGCTGTCCACTTTGGCATCCCCAGTACACATCAAGTGACAGATTTTTTTCTGCAACCTCTCCTAGCCTTGGCTGAGCTCATCTCTGAATATGCTTTGGCACCACTAGAGGGGCAAGCGGGGCATGGTGGGCTCTAGCCACCACATATACTTGGAACATGGATGGGGTGCATCCCGCATCCAGCAATTCTTATAAAAATGCCAGGATCGACTAAACATCAGACAGACTATTTAAGGGCATAGAGACGCCTAGTAGATAGCGCTCTGGCCTCTGAAATGGCATTAATGAAACTCTGGGGAAGGCACAAATGCTCCTGTCAAGAGGCTAGATGGAGGCTCCACAACTTGTGTTGAGGCCGGTGTCAAAATTGTCCCTTTACCTGGAAAAGGAAGTCCCTACTCCATGGGATTGACCAAGGGGCTGCTGACAGCAGCTGCACCATCTTGCGGAACCAATGTTGGTTCTGCCAGATTGGGTCTTGCTCCACTAGAAAGACCAAGTGTCTGTCCTCCCTGATTTGTCTGATGACCTGAGGGAGCAGAGCTACCGGAGGGAAGGCATGCAGAGTGTGAGCTGGGACACTCGTGGGATTGTGCATACTTCTCCCTTGAGAAGAATATTGGGTAGTGAGGGTTATCTTTAGCGGCAAAGAGGTTGACCTTCGCTTGCCCACTATAAATAGTGTTGCGCGCACTCTTAACAAATTCAAATGATCAACCTCCTCTATTTTGCTTGGGAACTAATGTGGTCGGAGCCAAAGTTTATTGGACTGCATTCTCTGGAATTCTCTCAAACGGAGCACTACATTCCGATTGGTTGTCGCGGCTTGCCGACGAACCGCGTCATTGCTTATTACCATAAAGTTGACCTGACTTCAACCAGAGACAATTTATAAAGAGACATGCCACTTCCTCAATCCTTAATACAACTATATAGGGAAAACCTCTAACGCCAGAGATGGTGGTTGTATGCACTTGCTGGAAACCCAATCGTCTGCTTTTAAAGGGATAGTTCGGCCAAAAATTATATTTAAACCATGCATTACTCCCCCTCAAGCTGTTCGAGATGCATATGTCAATCTTGTTTCAGACTAACACATTTTCAGTTATTTTAGAAATGTCTTTCTTTGACCCTTCAGTGGATATAATGTGAAGAAATGGGGTCCAGCTCATTCAAGTCCCAAAATGTGCATAAATCCTTCACAAAAGTAATCCATCCGGCTCCAGGGTGATAAACGAAGGCCTTCTGAGGGTAATCCGTGCGGTATTGTCGTAAAAATATACATATTTAAAACTTTATAAATGAAAATATCTGACTTCAGGCAACGATCTACGTACGTTCACGGGTGATGGAAGTCGGCTTACGTCTGCGTCAGGAACCGTCGTGATCGTTGCAACGTTTCCTGACGCTGACATCCTACCTCGTACGCCGACTTCCATCACCCGTGAACGCACGTAGCGTAGGAACCGTTGCGACGATTGTTGCCTGAAGTCAGATATTTTCATCTATTAAGTTTTAAATATGTATATTTTTACGACAATACCGCACGGATTACCCTCAGAAGGCCTTTGTTTATCACCCTGGAGCCGGATGGATGACTTTTGTGAAGGATTTATGCACATTTTTGGGACTTGAAGGATCTGGACCACATTTCTTCACATTATATCCACTGAAGGGTCAAAGACATTTTTTAAAATAACTGAAAATGTGTTCGTCTGAAACAAGATTGACATATGCATCTCGAACAGCTTGAGGGTGAGTAATGCATGGTTTAAATATCATTTTTGGCCGAACTATCCCTTTAACAGTCAAGCCGGGAAACATGTCTCGTCTGGTTCCTCTGACGCATGCGCACAGTTGGGGTTTGTGACAGCGGAAACGAGAACCCTTGCGTATGCATAGTAAACGTATAACCTGTGGGGAAAAAGACCTTTTAAACCTTATTTTGGGGCAAAGTCATAACATTTTTTCCACGATTGTTATCGTATTTTACTACTGTTTCTATACAAGCAGTTTTTATGTCCTGGTGACAAGTGAAAGTGCAGTTCTGACTCTCTGCCCATTCATTCAGATAGGAGCCTGGTCTTGTTAGTCCGAAATAGCTGTCCGGAGGCATTGCCAAGATGGCGGCCGAGTGGCATGACTTGCCTAAAAGGACTTTGCTTCAACTCTCCTCGCCGCTCTCACCGTCCAACCGCTGCTCTCGCCGGAGCTTGTGGCGTTGTGAACGCACAGCAAGGGATATAATTTTTGTGTCCCAGATAAATATCCAGCGCAATGCCCTGATTGCAAAATTAAAAAAAAAAAATGTAAACGTTTGCTATTTTGTAAATATATGTTTTAAAAGTGTAGCTTTAATGTAGAACTAGTTTGAGTTATGTGGAGCTTCTATTTTAAATTATGGCATGTGTGTGCATAAATACTTTGAGGGTGGACTTATTTGTAACAATGAATCATCAGAGATGTAGAACTAAGATGACTATTTGTATTATGAGAAGATAGAGAGATAGCACTAAAGAGGCTAATACTGTAGTTATGGTTTTAAGATCCACACACACCACACTAAAGTATCAAGACAATCAGCTCCTTAACAACCAATCGTCAGCATTTCTAATGAGCTGTTCTTTATCAGAGTCACATAGCTGATTATCATTTCTTATGAATGCTTTCAAGCATCATTCCCTCAACGTTCAAAGAGCTGTTATAATGACATGCCCAGGTTCTGAACGTTATGGATGAATATGTTACACTACAAAAGTGCTATCAACTCCTCAGGTGTCTGACCACTCGAAATTGATAAACTAATGATCAGAGCATCACTCCAGGAGTGATCTGAATGTTCAGTCTACATAGTTCTGACCTCTCTCCTTGTTATCTCATCTTTCTTCTGTTCTAGATGTATTCTCTGCAGGCATTAGAGTCCATGTCTATTAGTGATGCAGAGGTATGCTTTATTAAGATGAGAGACAGCACAGTCTGCTGGAGAGGTGAGTAAGCCTTTCTTTCATACATCTTACAAGGTTGGCTTTAATGATGGGCTCTTCAGTAGCCACTATCCTGACCAGATGATTCATCTCTTATAAAAATATACAACCCATCATGCGTTGGCCCCCTGAAGTGCACGATCTCAAAGGCCAAAACCTGGTCTCAGCAATTGACAAAGTGAAAAGAAGAGGTAAAATCAGGTGCATTTATCCAAGAATGTTGTGTTCAAACAGATGCTGGCAAGGTCAAGGTGGCTGACCGCCGTCTAGGGCGTTTGCGAGTCATCCTTTCCTCACAGCATCCCTCATTAGTCCAACACACACTTCTAAGAACACCTCTGACTCTCACATTCAGCCAGAGATCTTTTATTGTTACACTATTATCGCTCCAGTCCTTTATCGGCATGTGATAATGTCTCTACGTACGGTATCTAGAGATGTGAGCCAAGTTAACAGTTTAAATTTAAGTTGTTGCCTTACCTTTTACCATTAGAAAAACTGACTTATGATTTATGGCCTCCTCTTTGGAATTTTCTTGAGATTGTTGAATGTCCTTATCTCAATCACCCTTCATTGTATCCTTGGGTATGTTGCCGTGAGATACCTGTACCACTGTAGTGTTATTGTAGAACCCCAAATCAGAAAAGTTGGGACATTTTGTAAAATGCAAAAAAATCAAGTATCTGTTAACCTTAACTGACAAAAGTACAAAGAAAAGTTTTCCAATGTTTTCACTGATCAACATAATAGTATTTTGTAAATATGAACAAATTTTGATTTTGATGGCTGCAACACACCCCAAAAAAAGTTGGGACAGAGACATGTTTACCACTGTGTCACATCACCTTTCCTTTTAATTACACTTTTTAATCATTTGGGAGTTGAGAATACTAATTGTTGGAGTTTTGCTAGTGTATTATTTGCCCAATCTTGTCTGATACAAGACAGCCGCTCAACAGTCTGTTGTCATCATTGCCTGATTCTCTGTTTCATGATGGGTCATACATATTATGCATGGAAGATGATGAAAGGCATAAATGCTTTGCAATCTTGCATTGAGAAAAGTTTTTTTTTTTTATTGTTTCACAATTCTCTCAAAGATATTTGGCACAAAATGATGAGGCATGACCCATCTTTGCTTTAAAAGACTGAGAAGCACTTTTACACCCAAACATGATGCCTCTCAGCTATTACCTATTCACCTGCTCATTGTGGTCTGTTTCAAAATAGTTGGATAATCTTATTTGGATAATCTTTTCACTTTTATTTGGTCTCTGTCCCAGTTTTATTTGGTCTTTTATTTGGGATGTTTTGCAGCCATCAAAATCAAAATTTGTTCATTTTACGAAATATAATTATGTTGGTCAATGAAAACATTGGAAAACTTTGCACATTTTAAGAAAAGATATTATTGTTCAAACTATTTTTGGTACCTGGTTTCTCTTAAAGTTTTTTTTTTTCTCAGTAATTTCTGTCATAGGAAAAAATCTGTAAGCATTTTTTGCAGAAAACATATTGTTCTTGGCTTAAAGTACAAGAATGTGGGACAAGGGTGGTGCAATTATATTTGCTAGTTGGATGTCATCGGGCATTTATCCAGTGACTTTCAACCCTGTAACATTCAATCTTAAAATATTAAAACTTGTTTTGAAAGAGAAATGTCATGGGTAAACTCCACTTGGCTGTTTTTGTTTTTTTTAGCATAAAAATATCCATCCATCCTGTCGCAAACTGCTCCGATACAAAGAAGGTTGAGGGTCCAAATGCAGTATTTATTGAACAGGGTAATCCAAAGTACAGGCAAGGTCAAACATAGGCAGCCAGTCCATTCAAACAAACACAATAAGATCAGCAAACTATTTTTTTTTTTTACTTTTTTAGCAGGGCCTGCTAGACCTTAGTTTATTTTATAAAAGGTCCCCAATGAGGTCCAAATCCCGCTGAGCCTGCAGGAGGCGATTGGCTCCGATTGTTTTTTTTCTACTGATGAATTTTAGCTTTGCCCTTGACACTCTACTTCATGCTCCAAATGTGGGATTTTACAGCATATTAGTTGGTTAATTAAAAAAGCAGCAGCATGAGCCGGAGAACATATGACAAATCAGAAAAGGAAGCTAAACTAGAGCAGACAGACACAAGTCGCTCTGTGACTGGAGATGTTATGTTGCACTCACTCACCATTGCACTTAAATGG
The DNA here is from genome assembly GCA_030378365.1 of Hybognathus amarus. NCBI lineage: Eukaryota > Metazoa > Chordata > Actinopteri > Cypriniformes > Leuciscidae > Hybognathus > Hybognathus amarus. The sequence goes on along the minus strand of JAQIUQ010000988.1, from coordinate 65,150 downwards.
ACATTAACTGATCATGAGTGGTGGTAAGTGCTACAAAATCCTAAGATTGCCTTTCGGTGAGTGCTTGGGACTGTGTATTGCTGATTAGAGTAATGTGTTTTACATTATGTGTTCAAAATGTAAACTAGAGTTAGACCTGTATCAGACAACCCACTAGACTCAAATCTGACTTCTGCCATTTGAAAAAAATAAATCCTTGTTGGTCCAAGAGATTTATACTGAGCAGGTTTGAATCTCAAATGATGGAGCAATTAGAGGCACAGGGTTGCTATATTTGTCAGATCACAGAGTCCTGATCTCCCTGTCGAAAGAATGAGTGGGTGCCAATCATAAATATGGCTTAACCTTGCTCTCAGAGTTCATGGTTATACGACTAATAAGGATAAACATAATATGTAAAATTCTTGTTGAATTTGGGTTGAATGTTCCTACAGCCGATAACCATGTAAAGAATCTCAGGTGTGAGACTTTGACATTACTTCCCTTTTCTGCTTAAAATTCACAGCTCTTTCAAACTATAAGTCTTAACTGAAAGCAGCTTGCTCTTACATATCTTGAAATATGTTAATGTTATTGTTATGTCTTAAAATGCTCACCACCAGTAATGTTTTTTTTCTTAGGCACATTTATAAAAGCTACTTACATTTATAAATCTACTTAGATTCATTTAGCATATGCTTTTATACACTCTAAAAATGCTGGGTTGTTTTAACCCAACTTTGGGTCAAATATGGACAAACCCAAACGTTGGGTTAAATGTAATGATAATTTAACCCAATGGCTGGGTTAGTCCATATTTGACCCAAAGTTGGGTTAAAACAACCCAGCATTTTTAGAGTGTATAAAGCGATAAACGAGGAAAAACACAAGCTTAAATTTGCTAATTTGCTCTATAACTCTAAAATTTGATCATCTTCTATCAGGCTGATCTATCAAATTGTACTATTTGATAGATGGCTGGGTTTGTCCATATTTGACCCAACTTTGGGTCAAATATGGACAAACCCAGCCATTGGGTTAAATTTTTTAATTCCATTTTTAACCCAACGTTTGGGTTTGTCCATATTTGACCCAAAGTTGGGTTAAAACAACCCAGCATTTTTAGAGTGTAATGATGGTTTTCAAACTTTTTTCATGCCAGTAAATATGCTGATCACCTTTCAAATGATCTTTGAGAGACTTCAGATATAAAAAGATTTTATGATTAAAAACCCAATATATACTGTTTCTATTAAGTAATTAGAAAATATTTATTGATTTATGTTTTCCTTGGATTATTTGATTACTAAACGGAGAGGCATGTGGTGGTAAATGATATAGGGTTCTGCACTGCTAATTAGCAATATAATGTATGCAGATCTGCCGTACATGTTCCTTCCAAATCCTATGACGGCTGGCTGGATGATTTTCGAAAGGTTAACTAATTATTCACAGTTCTTATTCTTTTCATTCATGAATATCATTAGTGATTAATTATTGCACATAAATTGTCATGGCAGCCGCTCCAGTGAGAACTAGTAGAGTGACAGATGTCTGTAAAGCCTGGGAAAACGGTATTTCATTGCATTTTCTAAAAAATATTGTTATTCAAATTTTTGCTTAAATGTGTTTATAATGTTGTGGAAGGAAGGAAAACATGTTTAAAGCAATTACAGTAGTGTTGGTTGATAAATGTCTCCATGGAAACGTGGGAAAATGAGGGAAGAGAGAAAAAACTCTGAACTGTTATAATGGCCTGAGCCAAATCGAGTTGAGAGCAACAGTAGATGCTTTACTTTGAACTGCTTGATTGGAAAATTATCAGCCATAAGCAAGGCCCGTTGAGTTCCCTGGGCTCTGAAGACCTCGAGGTCTTCACGTTACATGAGAGTCTCTTTCAGCGAGGAGGTCTCTTCTTCAGGGTCAAATGTGAACTTACACATTTCCACTTAAATAATTCTGGATGTGATTGAAAATGAATGATACAATTAACTCCTGCTGATGATGCTTTATTCAGTAATAGATTATTTAGAAGGATGATTATGATTGTAGTCTTATAATTCTTTGTTCAGTCTTCACTTTGAAATGCACATTTTGATGCTGATCACAACCTATCTGTCAATCCATCTTTGTTCAGTTAGAAACTTTCTAAAAAGTTTAAAATGTACTTAAAGGAGTAGTTCACTTTTCAAAAAACTTTTGCTGATAATTTACTCACCCCATGTCATCCAAGATGTCCATGTCTTCTTTCTTCAGTCGAAAAAAAACCCCCAACATTTTTCTCCATATAATGCACTTTACTGGTAACCAAACGGTTCAAGATCCAAAAGACAGTTTCAGTGCAAACTGTTCAAAGGGCTTTAAACGATTCCAGACAATGAATAAGGGTCTTATCAAGTGAAAAGATCGCTCATTTAATAAATAAATAACAAAGTTTTAAGTTTTATAAGCTCAAATGCTCACCTTGCTTTGTTCTGTGACGCACGTTTGTGACTCTCCTGTGAACTTATCTTTTTCCGGGTCAATTCGTTCGTTGTTCGTTTGTTCGTCGAATGAACCAAATGACTTGAAAAAAGATTAGTTAATTTTTCCTGCATCAATTTAAGTAAATTTTACATATGGAATTATGTATAAACTACTTAACCAAGTTAAGTAAAATTAACAAACAAACTTGGCCAGTTAAAGTTTGTTGAGTAATTTCTACTTAATTGAATTTTACTTTGCAATTTATTCATTCAGTTTTCTCAAACAATATAACAATGAATTAAGCCATCCTTTTAAACAAAGTAAATAAATCGTGTAGTAGATAACATACATAATAGCAGTAACATGCCCACCGGAACACAGAGATCTCAATACTTGGAACACAATTCACGATAACGGTAACATTTGTCTGGATCATTTTAGAGAATGAATGTGTCATTTTGAGGCAAAAATGAACTTCAGATGTCAAAACAGCAAGTAACTAAATCTAACACCAAAAGCAATGATAAAACAGCTGGAAACTATAGTTAACTTATAAATGCTATTGACCCCAGTGACGGGTAGGTTTAAGGACGGGGTTGAGGTAGGTCATATATTTATATATACAGTAAAAACGTTAAGTTAACGGCGTTCATAAACACCCTGAAAAGCAATTATGTGTGTTGATAGCACGCCAAAAATGGAAATACGAATTGGTGTGTCATACACACGCAATTTAATTAGATGTAAATAAATGAGCAGATGCCCATCTGAGAACACTATTGGGAGGACTTTTAAATACTGCTTTAGCCATATTACTTGAGTTTCATATGACAGCGTGAATTCAGCTCTCATGTAGGCTACGTTCTTAGACAGCTGTGACTCATTCTGTGATAATCATGGCTTGTCTCATAATTGTGTGTACAGTGGTATAAACCCTCACACCTACACAGTGTTTTCATTAACCAGAACCGGTTTTAATCCCCTCAATGAAATTGATGAAATCATCAGTGTTGGTGTCAGTAAGTTGCCCTTTTCTCACACAGAAATTACAGAACCAGTCGGCACCTCCCTCCCCCTCTCTCTTTCCTATGGTTGCCATGGCAGTGAGTCATACCAACACTAAAAAAACAAAAACGGCCAAATTCTGACAGTAACATAGCTATAGTGTTTTCCATTAAAACAGTAATGTATTGTGGAAAACAATGCATTTTGGCCAATATTTTGCACAAAAAGCAACTGCTGTTAATTACAGCCCATTTTCAACATTTATGGATTACGGTTTTGTACTGTAGTACGCAATGCATTGTGGGCTAGTGCATTTGAAGTAATAGCACTGAATGGGTGTTTCACAGTGAATATAGGAGTGTGAGTCAGGGACGGCTTGGCTTCGTGTAAATGACCCCTGAAAATGACTGAGCACATTCTTTTTAGGGGGGCTTGAACGACACCGTAAAAATGGAAACCTTTTTATGCATTTTAGCTGTTGTAAACACAAACTTTTGAAATCATTGTCTATTAAGCTTTCAGACTGTATTTCTTGGTGGAACTCAGCCTTAATGGTTTTGGCCATCTGCTCATTGGTGAGAGAAAAAAAAAAATAAGTGATTTTTTTTTATTATTATTTATTATTTTTTTTAATACTGAAGATTACTGATTTTATACTTGTTTTATACTTCTCATTAAGCTCTGGTGCTTTCAAATGTGTTAGTAGCATAGTACAGTAGCTGTAATTAACCATTACTCTGTTTTTTTATGATTCAGGCATGAAGTAGGCTACCTAAAACAAAGTCTTTTCAAGATTGCCAAACGGCCAATGCCCTTTTTGGACATCAAAACACTATAAAACTCTCATCCACTTGCTGACTCGATTTTGTCCGCTTTATTCAAGATCTAAATTATGTGTACCAGTTGAAAAATGCTGAATGCAGTGTGAATTTGACATAAATTACTACTATATTGTACCATGAGGGCCCTTATAGACTGAAATTGGTTTAAAGATGGAGGATGAGAGTAGATGACTGATTGATTGAGGTGAGATGAGTCAGCCATGAACCACAAATCTGAGAATCATCAGCACTTCAAGTGTAGATTTAGCTGACTACATTGGCCTTCAAGAATGATGACGCTCCCTAAAACCATGTGCTTTCAACGAGTGAGCAATTCAACAGGAATCCTGAGAACTCAGTTTTGAATTAAAAGAAATTCTTGGCTAAAGAGAAGACAGATGCTTCCTCTCACTTTCTTGCACACTTTCTTTCATTTTCCCCTCCTCTCTATCTATCTATCTCTCTCTCGCCCCCTCCAAGTTATATTTGTTCAGAGACCCGAGGTCACACGCAGAAGCTGAATGCTGGCAGGAATGATTTCACCATGCTGTTGCTTTGCTCTGTTTGTATGATCGAGAACAGATCAGTTGTAGCTGTGAAAAAAACAAAACAAAAATAAAACAAGGATATATGATATAAAATAAAGAGTTTATAATTATTTGTAATTGTACAGCAATACTGCTAAATACTGTACATAATAACAATTTTTTTAATATTTTTCTATAAAATATTTTTTATTGTATAGTTATATATTTTATTATACAACAGTTCCACACTTTTAAAGGAGAACTCCGGCGCAAAATGAACCTTTTTTTCTAATTACACATTGGTACATAGTCAACCGTTCTCTGAAATTTGTTTTCATGATTATCTAATGTGTTTTATCTCTAAAAACTGTTTAGCTTATAACGCTAGTATATGGGGCATAGAGTAATGAAAATAAAAATCGCTAGTTAATACCACTAACAAGGCTCAAAATAGCCCAACACTAACACGGTAACATAATGAGGGTCCCTATATGCAAACAGAAGCATTGAGAACGTTGTAAGTGTAAAGACTGTTTAAAAAGAAGATATTTTTGAAAGGCAGTCCACTTCGCGAAAACAGGAAGGAGACATCTTTGGAAAACAGTCTCGAGCATCCAAACCACGAACGCCAAGCCAAGTGCGCTGGTGAGATGTGAACAAGCCAGAACTTGGCTTGGCGTTCGTGGTTCATTCGTGTAATTTAATTGTTTAGTTGGTTTATGAAATACTAGGACCAGTCACCGGGGTGTGATTGAGACGTTTTGGCTTCAATTTGTAGCAAGTAGGTGACTGGAAATGACTGCCTTTATGAGTGAGTCATTGGATCATTCACTTAACTGTGAATAGTTGTTGTTGAGTAGTTGTCTCAATTTGAAGGTTGCGCCATCTGGGATATCCGTTTCAGAAAAGTAACCATTATGAAATAGTTTTTCCTCATGAAATGTGAATTATTGTAATTTCTGTCTTCCATTGGAATAAAATGGTTACTTTTCTGAAATGATGTATGCAGCCGACAAATAGCTACGACCTCTAGGATGCATCTTTCGTAACGAGACACAAAATCTCATGAACGATACAAGTAACAGTCTCTATGAGCGAGTCAGTTATTCACTCAAATGATTTATAAATTTACAAAATCACATCATATTTACAAAAGTGTAACAGGGTCAATTTAAAGCATCATTTAAAGCAACATTATGTTCTGTTTAAGAAAAAAATTAAATAGTGTGTATGTATAAGTATGGTATGTATAGATTAAAATAATGAATGGAAATTTGTATAAAATAATATGTATATTTTAAAATAATGAGTTTTTATTTTAAAATACAGAATTTATTACTCACTGACAACCCAGGAGTTCAGATAATACATTTTATCAGTGGCTGTGAATTTCACTAAAAAAGACTCGTATCATAATTAATGTTTTTCTGTCTAATTCTGCAGCCTTACAGTTGCGATATATATTGAGTCACAATCATGACCAGTATCTCGCCAGCATGTTACGCGGGGCGTTAGGAATGACATCTCTGCAGTCTGTCGGTGGAATATCTAATTAACAACATAAAGGAGAAGAGAAAAAAGAGGCCATGACAACCAGGCTCTTACAGATAAAAACTCATTTTCATTAGGCACAGAGTGACATGCAATCTGGGAACGGCCTCGTGTGAAAAGTTCACTGATAGTCGCTTCGTTTCATCCCTGTGTTTCCATCTCTGGATTTTCTCCATCAGTTTTCTGCACATTTGCAGCTCATCAACGCTCCCTCATGAGACATTATTAAAGACGATTTGAGAATATCACACAGGTTATTATCTGGCTTGTAATTACGGAAGCCCGCTCCTCAAAGGCTCAAAAGATTCGCCGCAACATTCTCCTGATTTCTCTTGATAAAAAATAATTTTGACTAAATAATGTCTGTGCATTTTGTGTATACTTCCTTTTATTGAAATTACTTGTCTCCCTGTGGACCTGCTTGTGTCCATCAGCTGGCCATTGCCTGCTTGTGTTTCGCTTTTGTATTCTTGATAGTTGTCATGCGGACGTGTGTCAGATTTTGTTATCATATTTTGAGATTATATTTTCTATCCACTATTTCCCCAGTGACTCAGTGTGTGGTAACGGTTCAATGGCCCAGCAGGCAGCTGCCACTGACTGGGCATTTTGTCTGTCACACTTCACCACTATCTACCACTATCTGAACTATAAAGGTCACTATGAGTTTATGTGTTATACAAGTAGTCAAGTATTTTTTTTTCTGACTGTCTCAGAAAAAGATGACGTTTCACAAGACTTTTTGTTACTCCCCTCGAGTTTTAATAAAGGCTCAAGTCATTCCTGGGTTTCAATGGGCATTTATTCAATGACCGGCATGTCTTTACATGTTCACTTGTTGTATTTCCAAATTGGTGTCAGGTATATAAATAAAACACCTTATATTCTTGAAATAACTGCAGACAATACTAAACAGAATCACATAGAAACTAAGAAATAAAGTATACATTTATGTCATGCAAATAATATCTTAATTGGCTTTTTATAAACACAGTCACGTAACACAAATAAATGACAACGAATGAAAAATATAAACCTCATTGGCCATATGAACCCGAGAAGGTAAACTTAGAAGGGTGTTTGCAGGGGCGGAGTGGGACCAAAAAATCAACCGGGAAATTTCGTAGACCACCGGCCCTCGTTGCGGCACGATTTTAATAGCCGATAGCATTTACAGTTTTACTAATTTAAAAGGAAATTTGTTGTACTATGCTGGAGTAAAGTTCATAAATGGACATTCTTTCCCATAGGAATGTCTAAAACTATGTTAGATGGACTCTGTGCCTCTAGGGGGGTTCGAGGGCATGCTCCCCGCAAGAAAATTTTGGACATTTTAAGGTTAAATCAGGGTTAAATGCATGAATCTCATGCTCTCTGAGAGATCAAAATTAAGAGCTTCAACCAATGAACTGCTCGTTGAACAAAGAAAAAGCATTAATTTGTACCAGGACAATAAAGAAGGCTCAAACATCTTTTTAGTTATGAGAGTCTCAGTCTGCATTGCATTATCAATGGTGTTTTAGGATGCCAAACAATTAATATAATAATGTAATAATGATTTATAATTATTCCTATGATGTACTGTAAAATCCATTTAGCCTATAAATGTAATATGTAAATGAAAATGAGTATTTCAAAAGTATATTTTAACCTACATTACACTATAATATAGGAAAATTAAGTACTTTTGTCCTAATTTCTTCACTTGCAAGAAATAAACCCTTGAGCTTTTATTTATAGGAGAAAACACCAGATGACCATGATCGCGTGAGCAAAGTACGCAGCAAAAACAGGATGCTATTCTAATGTCAGTTATTATAATGGCACAACGCCATATCATGGTTTCAATTTTCGTTGTCAAAATATAACGCTAGTTCGTTGGCAAAATATAACGCTAGAGACCTTAATGTTAGGTTATACATTTTACATCTTTACATATGTGTTGAACAGCGAGTTTGAATCCGCCTTGCCGAACTCTCTCTTCTTCTCCCTTTTGGGAAAAAGGAGAAGAAAGAGTTTGGCTAAAGGCGGATTCGGAACTCGCGTTCAGCGGATCAAAAGCTGCTTTCAAACACTTACGCCCTACAACCTACATTTCATGACCGGCGTCTTTTTGCTCTAAAGACAGACACTTAGTGCAAATATATGCATATGCTTCAAGATGTAAAAAAGAAAAAAAAAATTTGGGCCCCAAGTGCACATGGCGAACTTCCAATAAATACATTTTATCAGACCGGCCCGTGCGGCCTCGAAACACTACTGGAAAACTCCCACGCTCCCGATTGCCACTCCGCTACTGGGTGTTCGTAATTCAAACTTATGGATAACTTTTACAATTACAACTATTTTAGTGTGACTGAACCAGGCATGTGCGTGGAATTGCTCATTCTAGTTTCTCATTCTCATTCTCCTTTCTCAGCAGGTTTAATGGATTATTTAAAAAAAGGTAAATATAGTTTCAGCGCAAACTTAAAATTCAATTATGTTAGGTTTCGTTCGAAGGCTGCAATCGTCTGCAGCCTTCGAAGAATGCAGCCTTCACATTGGGACACAGCTATTGACTCGGCGAGCATGCGCAATCTAAGTCCACGGAGACCGAAAGTCTGCATGAAGTGCGCGATTTTGGGACAGGGCCTCTCTTCAATGAGCTGGCGCGCATGTGACGTCAGCACCCATCGACGCAGTTTTTCATTATTTTCATCCCTCAGTGAAAACAAAATAATAAATAAAATAATAATAAAACATATGTCTGAACATTTCATGCATTAGGCAAGGAAAATATAAAACAAACAAATATATGAAAATACATAGGAACACAGCCTCAATTAATTGTGTGGGTTACATCCTCCCCTGCTGAAACTCTGATGTCCTCATTAGATTTGGTACATGACCTACAAGGCTAAATAACAACTCACTTTGAGTTTGTTGCACTCTCATTTGTTGTTGCATTATTTTAAGTACTTGACTCAAATAATTAGAAAGGCTGCAGCGTTTTCAGCACCATCACAATAAAAGTCCAGCACACCATCAAAATAAAATCCCACTTTTAACACATTGTCCAAACAGAAAAACTTATTGGCTGATATTTTAACTATGGTAAAAACTCGGCAGATGATATTTCGGCCTTGGTGATATCTCCGAAATATTGGTCGACCACTACTTCCAAAAAGGCCCATATGTTCCTGAAAATTGATGGGCCTACTTCCACAATTATTAAAAATGTCTCTTTTGTGTTCCTCAAAAGAAAGAAAACATGCAGGTTTGGAACAACATGATGGTGAGTGAATGATGGCAGAATTTTCATTTTCTATGCCTAAATGATGGACCAACAAGGCATAAAATCTCTTTCCACATGGTCAAATTTTCTAAAATTGGGAGCCATTTAAACGCTCTTCAGACTCCCAACAGGCCACTGTTTTAGAAACTATTGCCCATTCATGTGCTCTTCAGAGGACCCATTCTGATTCTATTATATTTCTTCTGTTGTTTCCTTTCTCTGCTCAAATATGTTTCCAAAAGCCTTTTACAATATCAGATACATTCAGCCAAAGCAGGTATAGTGGATTTATGCTTTTGTCATTTAGTCCATGATGTTAAGCCATATGAAACATGAATGTGCAATCTTTTTAATATGCATTTAAATTATGGATGCTGATTTGAAGAGATAGTGTCAAAAATGAAAATGATACTTACCGTCATGTTAACTTAAATTTGTATCATTAGCTTTTTCCCGACAATAAAATCAGATATTCATTTAGATGTTGATGCTGCTCTTTTGCATTTAATTGTGTGTGTGTATATATATATATATATATATATATATATATATTACTGTATAGTGCAAAACATTTGCAAGAGACTTTGCAAACATCATAATACATTTTTCCTCCCATCTAACATTTTTACTGCCATCACTTAGGGTATCCGTAGCCCTCTTTTACTGCAAACAGGATAATCCTGTTGTTGTTGTTGTTGTTGTTTTGATTTTTGTATTTGATTAACAGAATTTGTGTGCTATGAGCTGTGATTGGTCTATTTTGGTGTCCGTCCAATACAGTAGTCATCACTGACTAAGCATTATCTATCAATGACTTCATCTTGTGCGTGGCCCCTCAACTAAAGTGGTGACTAGGTCACTGACATAGACAAAGAACAAAGAAAACATCATGATCACACGTAATAAATCATTATTCATGATGATGTGCTCATCTTCGTTAATGTTTTAATTAAGGTGTTGTTCATCCATGAAGTCATGAATGAAAAATATTAATACTCGTGTTAGTTCCTGATGATTAATGAGATATTAATGCATGAATGAATGCATAATTCACGCATGAATTCATGATAATTCATGTACCTTTACCATAAAGTGTTACCATATTTTTTCTTATTCTTGTTTTGAGCTATTAACATTTTTTTTTTTTAATATCTGATCCAATCTTATAGCCCGAAAACCAATCATATTTCTTTTGAACAATTGGGCCCTGGTAATCATTCAGTTTAATTGTATGGAAAGCTTGATGGCATGAATGACTGAGAAACTTGTAACAAAACATTCAATTCATATGAAAGTCAATATACATGACATTTCCGTGTCACGTATATGTGTGGTAGGCTACAGTATATTTCACAATCTGAAAGTGTATGTGGAAGAAGATGGTTTTTTATGATTTTTAAGTGGATAAGTAGAGCCGTTTTTCTGTCTGGAATAGTGCAAAAGTGCTCAGGAGGTCAAGGATTTCCTCTTGGAGCGAGCTCTTCAACTTTGCTTGTGTTCGCTCTGACATTTTAAGTTTCAAGAACATCCTTTCTACAGAGTTTGACTTCCTGATCCCTCGGAGTCTTGGACCCGTTATTCTATCAGCAATGATTTTTCAGGGACTCTTTATATCTGCAGGGATTGATGTTGTACCATTAGGTTTTTAATGACTGTTTTTCATCAAATTCCGCTTTACTCTAGCCTGTATGAATTTTAGCTGAGCAAAGGGAAACATTAGATGTAAATACTGTTCATACTGTATTCAAACACCGACTGGGTCTGGTTTCTCCCAAGGTTTTTTTTTCTCCATTCGGTCACCTGATGGAGTTTTGGTTTCTTGCCACTGTTGCCTTGGCTTTTGGCTTGCTTAGTTGGGGACTTTTAATATTCAACTGTATTATTGGTCTGTGTGTATTATTTTCATGTTATCACTGTGAAGCTGCTTTGATACAATCTGTATTGTAAAAAGCGCTATATAAATGAAGGTGACTTGATTTGATTTGACTTCAACATTTTTGTGTCAGAAAGATTTCTTTTAAAGAATTAATAATTGATCAGAAGGTGACAGTGGCAATGAACCCAACCTCTATCAATTGACAGAAATGGAGGGAAAACCTTTTTTGGTAAATAATCTCTTTACTTTTGTTTTACCCACTCAGATTAGGAAGCTATGTCACTTTGAGGTCCTTGCGTCTTCCGCAGGTCCTTCGCTGATTTACGACCAATTCGGTACGAGTGATTTAAAATTGGCTAATTCGTACTAATTCATATGACCTCACTCGTATGAATTCATACGATTTGTCTAAACCCACGTGATTGGTAGTTTTAGGGGCGGGGTCAGGGTAGGTAATTCGTCGAATTCATACTAATTGGCCAATTCGTAAAATATTTACGATTTAGCAAAAATCGAGTTTTAGGTGGAGGTACTCCTCCGTACCTAAAACTCAGGGGAGATTGTCAAAGTGAGTTGTGAGGAGTGAGCTGCACTATGTGCTGTGTCTCGGATGTTGCTGTTACATAATTATGCAAGGGGGGGGTCAAATGTTAATTCTCAGGAGCCTTTTGCTCTCTCGAAGGGTTGCTCAGACTTTCTGGCACTCGCCTTGTACCAATGGGTGTCAAGTCAATGAGACCTTCACAGGAGTTCTGTCTCTCAGGGCTTGTCTAGTTCTCCGCTGACATTCAGGGCTGTTGTAGTTGTCTCTTGGTGCAGGTCCACCATCTGGTCTGAATATGAAGCTTTTCCCGGCTGACTACGGTGAAAACTCGGGCTAAGAATTTATTTAATTTATGCAGCCTAACAACTATTGAAATGTGATATTATGTATGCCAGGTTAAAGAGATTGGTCTTGAATAGATTTTAACTGACGAGTATCTGCTTCCTGAAAAATATATTAAAATAGAAATTATTTTAAATTTGGATCATATTTCCCAATATTACTGTTTTATTGTTTTTTCAAACATATGCTGCCTGGGTCAGAATAAGTTTTCTTTCAAGAACATTAAAAAAAATCTTCACACTTTTGAACAGTAGTGTATTTTTTGACATTCACTATGCAGACTGCAGAATACAATCTGACTATAGCTCTGGGAATTTAATGTCACCCTATTAATTTTAGTTGGCAAGTTTGGGAACTCGGCAATGAAAAACATGAGACATTGAAGATTTGTGCTGTGTTGTGTGGACGTCTGCCATGTGTGTACTGGTAAATCCAAACATTCCTGTCTAGCATACCAATATAAGCTTCTCTTTTTCCCTCACTGAGGTTTTTTTTTCCATTTATGGAGTCAAACATATCAGAAACATTTCTATTTTGTAGACAAATGTTTATCTGATGGTTTAGATTAGAGTGATTCAATGACAGAAATGGGAGGAACATATAATCCTGCCCATTACAACATGAATGAGTTTACCTCATGTCATTTAACTTTTTTTTTCCATCTCCTCCAACCAAACTAACCTAGTCTCTCATTACAGACAGAAAGTCACAACTTTTTTACCTTTTCCACATCTTGTATGTGCACAATATTAACATGTGAAAAGTCTGTTTTTTTTTCTTCATTCTTAGAAGCATTTAAACATTTGAAACATATGATCATCAGTTACAGTATAAAAGTAAAATGTGATATACAATATGGTGCAAAATGTCTGAAACCAGAAGTGAAAATTATTCTATTTTGCATTTTTATAATTTAATGCACTTTTGAATTAAATTTGATATTATCTCAAATTATTTTATACAATGTCTTAATGTACAATGCCATTCAACAGTTTAGGGTCATTATATATTTTTTCTCAAATAGTACTTTTATTCAAAAAGAATGATTTAAATTGTTCAAAAGTGACAGAAAAAACATTTACATTGTTACAAAATATAATATTCAAATTAGCGCTGTTGTTTTGAACGTTCTATTCATCAAAGGATTCTGAAAATAATTATCAAGTTTTCCAAAACAACAATGTTCACTAAATCAGCATATTAAAATGATTTATGAAGGATCATGTGATACTGAAGATTGGAGTAGGCTGCTGAAAATTCAGCTTTGCCATCACAGGAATAAATAATAATAATAATAATAATACAAATAATATATTACATATATTTTATAAACAATATAAATGATATATTAAAATAAAAAATATCTCATTAAAATGTATATTTCTCCTTTTCCCTCTTTCCTTTTCCCTCAGCTCCACAAGTTAGTGTAAAACCTGATACTCGTGTTCTTAGCATGGTTTGCAAATGACCCAAAGAGCATCATGTGCTTCAGTGGAAGCAAGCACTCACTTTTGTTCAAAGTCGCACAATGTTTAATTTAGACTAGTGATCTAAAAATAGTGCAGAATATTAAACATTTCTCATTTACTTTCCATCACAATGTTTCTTTGTTTAAAATGCCTTGTTGTAATCCTAAAACTTTATTTATTTTCACATTTAAATTAGATTTTGATTCCCAGCGTAGAACTCACTGTATATTTCTACAAAGCTCTAAAAACAGCAATTCTCTCAGCATAAGCAGACTTTGGCAGAGATGCCAGACGCTTGGAAATTGAGACATGTTCTCAAGTGCTAACAGCTATGTTTTCTATCTATACTACTATGAGAGATTTGGGGTCGTCATTTCCAAGATATTGAGAAAGGTACAGTACATTTGAGAGAACACCTCTTAGGGTTGGAGGAACCAATGAGGCTGGATTGTTCAGGAATGATTGGTTCTCTTACAAGAGGTTCTCACGTACTGCGTAATATCTTACGGGGAAACCTCTTTTCCACGAGATATTGAAGCCAAAGATTATCCTAATTTTGAATGAACGTAAAACACATTGCGGCAGCATGCAGACATAGGCAAGACGACTCGTGTGCCTATTGGCTGTCCTGCGGCAACTGCAGCAGCCTATCGAGAGAGGCCCTTGGCGACGTCTGCGAAGTCTTCGAATGCCCCCCTTCTCACCCAGCTGACTGATCTCATGAAGTAGCGCATGTATGACACGCCAATTCGTATTTCTATTTTTGGCATGCTATCAACATGCAAAATCGCTTTTCAGCGTGTTTATGAACGGCGTTGACTTAACGTTATTACTGTATATATAAATATATGACTTACCTCAACCCTGTCCCTAAACCTACCCATTACTGGGGTTAATGGCATTTATGACTGTTCCCTTACCATCCTAGGAAAGAAAAAGATAGCTCCCCAGATGTAGATCTACATTTTGCTTCGTTTCGTCTGGACATTTGATGGCGTGTACAGACACGCAGAATCACTCGGACGTTAATGGTGTAGACATACACGCAGATACACGCGGATAGTTCAAAATGCGTAGAGCTAACACGCCACTTGACTCGAAAGTGGCGTGTATGTTTACGCAAAAGTCACGATGTCATCTTGCAGCCAGAGTGCGTACCTCAGTCTCAGCAGCATTCTCCATGGTGGACGGCGCTGAAAGACAGAGGATACCTCTCTCTTCCTCCAGCAGAAGAAGCTGTAGCGGCCCATCTTTGCCCGCCCTCTGTTCGAAAAACTGGTTGAAGAAGGATCGAAGGGGGTATAAACAGCAGAAATGGATGGGGGTCTCAGAACTATTCTAGATCTAAGACAGCTGAACAAAGTGCTTGTGAAATGGCAGTTTATTATGCTCACAGCCAGGAAAAATCTTCGTGCAGATTTGCCAAGAGGACTGGTTTATGTCAATAGATCTGAAGGACGTGTATTTCCAAAGACAAGTAGTGTCACGTCACAGGTGATTTTTGACATTCGCCTTCGTGGACCAGGCATATCAATACACACACAGTCCTACCGTTCGGCCTGTTCCTATGACCCCGTACATTTACAATGTGCATGGACGTGGCTCTTGCACCCCTGAAACTTCGGGCATGAGAGTTTTTGAACTAGATTGGCTGATTCTAGCTCGATCACACTCAGAGCTCATAGAACACAGGACCATATTTCTTGAACATCTCGAGAATCTAGATTTCAGAGTCAATTGAACAAAAAGTTCGCTGTCTCCCAGTCAGAGAATATCTTTTCTGGGGACAGAACTGTTGCTCAAAAGGTTTCAGAAAATGCTGGGTCTCATGGCCTCAGCATCATTAGTAGTCCAGTTAGGTAATGTGCCCACTGCAGTTATGGCTAAAAGCAAGAGTACCACCTCAGGTTTGGACTTCCGGTCTGTTTCTCCTCAAGGTTGATCAGAAATGTCACAGCTCTGAAACCTTGGAGAGCAATCAACTGGTACTAGTCAGGTGTAAACTTGGGGACTTCCTCGAGTTTGAAGGTGGTGTCCACGGAAGCCTCCACCTCAGGATGGGGAGCTCCTCGAGGGCAGACCATTCTTTGGCCAGTGGGCAGAACGGGAGAAGCTTCTAAACATAAACTGTCTGGGGTGGTGGTAGCCTGGCAAGCCAGACCTATCAAGATGTTAGGTCTGGGAACTCACAATTGGCATACCTCAATCCGGGGGCGGGATAAAAGTTTGTCTTTCAATATCCCTCTCCACGCCATAGGATAGCGCTAACCAACCAGAGCGATGATGGCTGTGGCTGAGTAAGTCCCATGCATTTTCCCTATGGTTTTCTCTCCAGCGGAGCAAGTTGATGTATTAAACTTTTGCTGTATCCGGTCGTCAAAACTCTGAACACATCTTCCTTTTTTAAGAATGACTTAAGCGACATTCTCTTAACTCCAAGTCATCCGAGTCACGGCCAAAGCCACTTCGAAAGTCAACGGAGAGTTGCTAGACCACACTTTGCAGCAAAATAATTTTTGCTGCCGCTAGGGTGCGTCTAGATTTCTAGGCTATGGTGGTGGTGGTGCAGTGGATAAAACACATGCCTTTGGTGTCTTGCTCAGGTACACATACCAATGTGTCCCTGAGCAAGACACTTAACCCCTAGTTGCTCCAGAGGCGTGTGACCTCTGACATATATAGCAATTGTTGGTCACTTAGGATAAAAGAGTCAGCTAAATGAATACATGGAAATGGAAATGAAAAATGGAAATGATGGCAGTTGCCGCAGGACAGCCAATAGGCACGCAAGCTCTCTTGCCTATGTCTGCATGCTACCGCAACGCGTTTTACATGTACTTGTTCCCTCAACGCAGTACTTGTTCCCTCTTCTAGAGAGAACCGAGGTTACGTTAGTAACTGAGTATGGTTTGTATTGCCTCTTCACCTCACTATGGGCTACAGTTGTTGTAGTTGTGCAGTTATTTTCTAAGCCACTGTGATCCTGATGCTCAGATAACTAAAGAATGGCATCCCTTCTACATGCTGTTTTCCCTCTAATCATAGGCACTTTCTCTCTCCGTCTTTTTCTCTCTTTCTCCCATCCATCGATCAGCATGCTGTCCCTGTCCCCGATTTCACGTCATCTTTTCAGTTACTCAATCAATTCACCTGCTTTGTCTCTCCTCATTTCAGTTGAAGCAGCTCAATCCCCAAATCAATGTCCTCTATTCTTTCAAATGCAGGGAATTTGTTTTTCATGCATCTCTTTGAGCCATTTGATGGAGCCAGTAAGGGGTGTTGGATGTTAAGGGCCATGCAGAAAAGAAAAAAGAGTGAGAGTCATCTTCTGTGGAGAGCGAAAAACATAATTGGTGTCCAATTCAAAAATAGAGCACTCAGAAAACTGCTGGTTTTATCGCTCTTATTGCTGTTTTCTTGTCTGCGCTGTTTGAGAGTGGTGTGACACACATTTTAAACTCTGAATAGTGGCCTTGCATGCTACAATAGAAGAACTGCATGTGCATACATATAAATAAATCAGTTATTTCTACAGATCAGAAAGCATTAAGCCATTATGAACAAATGCAACTTCACACAAACAAGAGCTCTTAAAGCACGGTATCACAAGTTGTATTTTGTGGTTGTACAAAATAAAAGCATTTCACAACAAACTTCTTGGTTAAACATTAAAGCACAGTGCAATATATATATATATATATATATATATATATATATATATATATATATATATATATTTTTCAATATTGTCAAAAATATCTATACAAATACTGTTTTTTTTTTCTTTTAAAAAACATAGGTGTATACACTCGGATTAATGAGGTCTATGATCAGTCAGTTCCAAAAAAAAGTTGGAAAAAAGATTACACGCAATATTTGGTGATGATTAGAGTTACAAGCTATTTTTTGTAGGCCGGTCATGTTTGAAAAACAAGGTGGGAAAAAATCCCCAAAAAAGTAAAAAAATGTAAAAAAAATAAATAAATAAAAAAAATGTTGGGAAGTAGTTATACAATGTGTGAGAGAAGTCTGTAAGTTTTA
Organism: Hybognathus amarus; assembly: GCA_030378365.1. NCBI lineage: Eukaryota > Metazoa > Chordata > Actinopteri > Cypriniformes > Leuciscidae > Hybognathus > Hybognathus amarus. The sequence goes on along the minus strand of JAQIUQ010000988.1, from coordinate 47,252 downwards.
GTTCAATCCGATAAAATTAGCTAACATTTTCAGGGAAAAGAAAATCCTCTCTGGGTCAAAATGACCTGTACACAAGGGTAGAGGTCTATGAGAGAGAACTTAATGGAACATAAATCTGATGGCAAAGGTCGGTTTAACAGTCTGTTCACCAGGAAGAAGCACAGATGCAACAAGATCAAGTTCTGTGACTGTCAGAAACCTCAGGAGTGCAATCGTGAACTGCAGAGATGCATATCGCACACTCCATCTGTAACCATTTTGTTGCTCACAATGATGGACACGATTTAAAACAACTGCAATAAACAGCTCATATTTGCCACGGATAATTTCTGCACTATTAGCTGCACAAAAGGCATTTGTAAATATAATTAGATATTTAAAACCATGTTAAAGTGTTTCCTAATAGTTGCTACAGTAGGTTGTCATCTGGGAATTGTCACATTCTGAGTTGCTACACTGTAAAAAATATTGTTGGTTTAACTTAAAAAAAAATTAAGTAACCTGGTTGCCTTAATTTTAAGTTGATTGAACTGGAAAAAGTGAGTTAATACAATGAAGGAGATTGATTTAATCATCAGAAACTCAAAATAATAAGTTATCTCAACTAAGTAAATTATTATAAAGTTGATTTGACAAAAGAAAATATGTTGTGATAACAAATCTTGAATTTTTTTTTTACAGGGTGCCCAGTTGCTATGTGGTTGCTATTTGTCCACCCCCAAGTTTACATAATATTTCCTCGATATGGCTCTTAAGGTAAGAAACTCTTTATGTACCATGTTTTTGATATATTTACACCTTCTTTCTCTTTCTTCCAGCCGTATCTTACTATTTTATTCATTGGCTATAAAAGCAGGTGTTGTAGATGCAGGACATGCTGCTCACGTGGAAGGGGCTGTCATCATATTTATCCACGCTTCAGTGCTCAGTGGAGCCAATTGCACACAGCAAAAGAGACGGAGAAAATTGCACATGACCCAGATAATCTGGGTAGACTCTCTGACAGGGCTTAATTTAATTACAGGGCAATTAAAGATCAGTATGAAGCAGCGAGGTCGGCCCCACCACAGAGTTGATGATCTCCCACAAGGCATCTACCTGCTGGCATGACAATCGCTCACGAGCATGATGCATTTCACGCTGCTGGGCAGAGTTAACTTAAGAGGTAGGTGATGTTTTGAGGTTAACACGGCAGGCAATTTAACATTTTTCTATAATGCCATTACATTTTTGAATGCATGCATATTTAAAGTCATAGAGTCCTCCGCTGTTAGCTTAGTAGCTCACTATACATATTAAAGGTAGGGTAGGCAATTTTCGGAGTGGCTAGCAAAATAGCGAGCTTTGAAAGCATAAGATCCAACCCTCCCTTCAGAGCGCTCTACAAAGCCACGCCTCCTTCAAAATAGCAGGGGGCAACACAAGCATCACGAGAGACGGTGTTAAACTACCTCATGTCTCAAAGCACATAACATAAAAAAAATAAACAAACACATTTAAAGAGCACAAATTATCTCCATCTCTTTGAAATTGCAGTGGTTATAGCGGGAAAGTAGCATAGGCTAGTTGTTTTGGTTTAGGAGGGAGGGTAGAGACATGTCTTGAAATGTTCAAACGAAACCTGTGCCAGATTGACCTCTTGATACAGACATAAAAACAACCAGAGCACATAAACGATAGTAATACCATCAGACTCTGGCACTGAGCCATCATTTTATCACACCCGTTTCTGGTGCACAGAGATAAATGGCGACAGAGCCCAGCTGATGTGTTTTCTGCCCCTCACAACTGTCAGCAGATGTTTACAACTTAATTTATGGCAAGACTTGAGCTGCACAATTCTGCATGATGAATTGAGAATCATGATTTTTTGTTGTTGTTTCAAACAGGGATCACGATTCTGGACAGACAACTAAACAAAATATCATGTATTTTACTAGAGGTTCTGTTAATTGCAGCGGTCTATTTATATATATCTATGTTTGAATGAATGATTCAATGACTCATTAATAGTTCACTTGTTTAATTTCTGGAAGAATCAGCATTTTTGAACAAATCTCTTGAATGAATGATTCAATGATATATATTTAAGTCACTTGTTGATGTAGTTGATACAATAGTTATTTGAAGCACTGTTGGTTTAAAAGTTGGATTTGCTCTATTTTGATCATTGCCATAGACATCAGTGTTCATGGGCCCTATTTTAACGATCTGAAACGCAAGTGTCAAAGCTGCAATTAACTTTGTGGGCGGATCCCGGCGCTGTTGCTATTTTCCCGGCGGGATAAATGCCTCTTGCGCCTGGTGCAAATCTAAAAGGGGTTGGTCTGGAGTAGCTTCATTATTCATAGGTGTGGTTTGGGCGTAACGGAAATAAACCAATACGAGCGTCATATCACATTCCCTTTAAGAGCGTGATGAACGAGGTGCGCTTGTTCCGTGGCGCAATTCTATTTTAACGCGCATTTACCAGGCGCGCTTCAGCATCGGTTCACAGCCGAGTAGAACGATGTTCTCGTCAGGGCCGTAAAAGAAAGAGAAGGGACACTGGGGATGGGACAAACCCACCCAAATTACCCTGGGGTTAAACATGCATATAATAATTTGGGTAAATGTGTAAGCTTTATGCCTGTTTTTCCCATCATCATGGACACAACAATGATTTCCCTCATGTTTATATATTTTTCCATATAATAATGTATCATTTGCAAAAAAGTAAAATGCATCTGTGTTGATGAGAGAATCATCTACAGTGTATCCGCGTTGTTCACACTCTGTATTATGGCCAAGCATGCACGCTTAAAATAGCATCTGAATATACGCGCAACGCGCCACTGACTTTAGACCAGTTTTTTTCTGGTCATTGGCGCAATTGTTTTCTGGAACTGCAAAATAGCACCAGGGATTGTTTGTGCCGACACACGCCTCCTTTTTGCGCCAACCCGCCCAGGAAGCGCAAGTTCATTTGTTAGTTTACCGACGTGCGTCTGTGGAGGAAAAAAGCTCGCTTTGCGCGAGTGCAAAATAGGAATGATAAATGCGTCAGTGTATAAAGTCATTTGCGCCGGGTGCAAGATAGAGCCCTATATCTGAATTATACATTTTTATCCCAGCACTTCTGTGGGAATACTGGTTTAATTCAGCCATATATGTTTGAACCAGAAACTGATTTAGAAGAAGAAGAGAAAGAGTGAATTATGTAGGCTCGTCTACAAGTCATTGTATCAGAATGGTACTAAAAATCAGTATCCTAAGAAACGCTTTGAACAACTGGCATATAGTTTAACATAACATATACATCATATTCATAATTCACTGGCTAGATTGCTAAATGTACCTGATTTTTTTTTTATCAACAGAAAAATATACAGTGATAGCCTGGCTTTTCTTGAGACTCCCTGCTTCGCAGTAAAGTTATGATATGCTAAAGTCCGTCCACATGTTGATGTGATTGGTTACAAGGTTTTGTTCACTGCAGTTTTAAGGAGAAAAAAGTCAGCAATGGTGTTGACTTGATGAATTTGCACATGGTTTGTCTTAAAGCATATTAAAAACACCCCATTGACATACACAATAGGTATTTTCCTACCTAAACAGAGGCAGAGAAGAACCCAAATTAGGCTGACTTGACAGCAGGTGTCATTGATCTACGATTACTTTTAGTTGAATTGAGGCCCCCTGAGCTCCCCAATAGCCGTCAATCACTCCTCTCACCTCAGCATATCCTGGGGGCTAGAAGGAGGATTGTCCTCCAGAGCAGAGCTGAACCGTGAGATTAAGTGTGACAATTTCTCTGCCGCTACAGCGGAAAGGCTAATCCATTTCCCATCAGGAATCGCCAGGAGTGTGTAACATTTGTTTCAGAAAGAACACAAAACTACTGTACACATGTGCTGCCCACAGATCTGAGTCATATAGATATTATAGATTAATTTATTTTGATTCACAACAGTGAGTCATACATCATCTCTCTCTCACACACAACAAATGTGGGCTTTGTGCTTCTCAGGAGAAAGCATGATACAAACTGAATTGTTTTAAATTCAAGGCAGACAGTGTCACGACACATCTTTAGAAGTAAAGTTTCATTTTAGTGGAGAATAAAAAGCTTTTAAAGTGCCCCTATTATGGATTTTTGAAAATGATATTTTATGCAGGGTGTAATGTAGCTGTATGTGAATGTAAACAGTCTGCAAAGTTATAAAGCTGAAAGTGCTTTATAAATAATGTTAGTTTATCTCATAAGAAAGAGGCGACTCTGAACCACTCAAACTTTTCCTCTTTGTCGCCATCTTTGTTTGAAATCTGCAATTGGATGATATATCAACTCGATGATATATCAAGTTGATATTTACGATTGGTAAATATCAACTTTATGTGAGTTGTTCAACACTCTCGACACGGCACAGCTTGGATGAACACAATGTTTGAGGAGACTGTGAGGCTGTCAGTCGCCACGATAGTGTCAATACTGGCATTCAGAATCACAGATTATTCTTTTTGGAAGTATGACCAGCATAAGAATTTTCACCGGAAAATGACATCTGAACTAGTAAGAAACATCCACTTTTGTTCTGGTTCTGACTTTGCCGTAAATCACGCTGATTAAATCTAACAATCTCTTTATTCTCTTATAAGTTTTCATTTCACACAAAATGGTGCAAATTATACTTTTTTCTCAAAATGTTAATATTAACAACGTAAGCAAGCATTCCGTGACTACATGTAACGTTTATCTCCTTCCGATATGTGTCCTTGTTTTCGCATGGGTCCGGCTACAGTCTCTTTTTTTTTCTGTTGCCACTCCATACAAAGTCTTTTGCATTTTACAGTGGGTGAATCCAGGGACAGTCACTCATTTAGGTCTTTTGTCCCACATTCCCGCCACACGTATTCCAGGTGTACTTCTCACGCATTCTAGGTGTACTTCCCGCCGCATATTTCTTACATGTTAAAAATATTTATTTTATTAAAGGGGGGGTTGACTGCTTTTTTTTTCTTTGCATGATTGTATTTATGGGGTGCAATATAACATGTATTCGTGGTTTTTCTTTTTTTAAAAGTCTATTTTTCATCTTCACCTTTATGGTCAGCCGCGCTCTCCTCTGTGCCGCTCTGTGAAATTGACATCTGAAATTATTTTAAATAAAAACGTTGACTAATAAACAATTGATTATTTACAAGTATTTTTACACAATTCCTCCAGCTCCACTTTTATAGACTCAGTCAGAAGCAAATGCTCAACAGGAGCAACTGATGTGCTGTCATGAAGCTTTCCTGCCTCTGATGGATGTTTTCCTCTGCTAAAGTGCTCCGGTGGTCGGTCTCCTACTCAAAACGTGGTTATCACTACTCCACGGGCATGCAGCTGTCTTTGTGCCAGTGTTTCTGCCATGTTTAATTCATAGAGCCAGTCTGGCATGTGACTGCCATTGAATAGTTACACACAGTGTAATGCACTACTACTCTCACTTGACTTGTTCTGATATTTTCATCATCTCTCAAAGGGGTGTCCTCATTCACTAAGCCCATTTTTTTCCACACTGCTTTGCAAGATTAATTTTCTTTGCTGGTTAAAAATTATTGTGGCATATGAATATATTAAGTATGAATAGTATATACGTGCATTGTGTTTTAAAGCTAATTTCATAATTAACAGTAATGATTTAAGCGAGTCATTTATTTTGCTCAATTTGAGTTGATCAAAAAAATTTGCTTCTTCTGTAAAGGAATTTGATTATGATTTATTTTGTCAGGAGCAGGAAAATATTCTAATTTGAAAGATAAAATGTGAAAACCTAAAAGCAAGAGTAAATTAGGTTAGACTTGTTTCCATGGCTACTTTTCACATGGTAACTTTTCACAAGGTCCTATGCACTACAGGTTTGAAGTGTTTTAGTGTTTAGTGTTCACTTCTGATCTATGGAGGGCTTATTGGGTCAGATTGAAAACTAAAATGAATTTGGTATTTAGGATCAGCTAATAAAATTAGTTGTTGTTCAACCACGTTGGCTAATGATGTCAGTGACTAATATAACTTATTTTAATGAATCCGTTTGAGCTCAAATTGGCCTGTTTTGATAAAAAGGATAAAATATCTTGGTTTGTTTCCAGATTCAATCGTAAAACTCATTTTTAATAGGATAGACTACTAGAGTAGTAAGTGCGCACGCACATCCAAAGTCTTCAAAAACGGTGCTTTAAATCTCGACGAACTAAAAGATGAAAATTAGCTACATTTGTTAAGGCTATAGCCTATTCAAAATAAAAGATAGATAGCATAGGCCTTCTGAATGTCAATGTGCTTATTTGGCTCAAGATAAGAATTATCATGCAAAGAAAACGATGGTCAGGCCGATATCTCTCATTCCAAACACACAAATTTGTGATATTCTGTTTGCAGAAACACTGAGTCGTAGAACAAGATAACGACGGAACTTGCGACCATATTTTCCTTAAAGGACTAGTTCACTTTAAAAAAACTTTTGCTGATAATTTACTCACCCCCATGTCATCCAAGATGTCCATGTCATTCTTTTCTTTAGTTCGAAAAGAAATTAAGGTTTTTGATGAAAACATTCCAGGATTTTCTCCATATAATGGACTTCAACGGGAACCAAATGGTTCAAGGTCCAAAAGACAGTTTCAGTGCAAACTGTTCAAAGGGCTTTAAACGACACCAGATGATGAATAAGGGTCTTATCAAGTGCAAAACGATCGCTGAATTTAAAAAAAAGTTTTAACTTTTATAACCTCAAATGGTCGCCTTGCTCTGTTCTGTGATGCGCGTTTGTGACTCTCAAAATGAACGGATCTTTTTTTGTGTGTCATTTGGTTCATTCAACGAACGAAATGAATGAATTGGAAAAGAATGAACGAGCTCGAACAAGAGAGTCACGAATGCGCATCACAGAACAGAGCAAGGCGACCATTTGAGCTTATAAAACTTAAACTTTATTTTTTTTTTAAATGACCGATTATTTCACTTGATAAGACACTTATTCATCGTCTGAATTCGTTTTAAAGGCCTTTGAACAGTTTGCACTGAAACTGTCTTTTGGACCTTGAACCTTTTGGTGCCCAGTAAAGTGCATTATATGGAGAAAATCCTGGAATGTTTTCATCAAAAACCTTAATTTCTTTTCGACTGAAGAAAGAATGACCTGGACATCTTGGATGACATGGGGTGAGTAAATTATCAGCAAATGTTTTTATGTGAACAACTTCTTTAACAATGCTTTTGGGAAACACACCCCTGTGTAATAGTGGCTTTAAGTAGAAAGTAGGCTACAAATAGTTTATTTTTTATCGCTCAAATATCATCAAAAACGTCTCCTATGTGCTATCATTCACAAAATGCAACTTACATTCCCTCTAACAGTAGGCTATGCCTATGTCTGACATTCAAGTCACTCCATGTAGAAGAATGTCACATGGGGTTTTCTCAACCTGCACACAATCCGTGACTAAAGTAACCTTGTCTATCGCCATGACGATAAACAACACCCCACAACCTGTCCGCCCCTTGTGTTTGTCAACTTGTGGCTAAATCATTGTGGAACAGAAGACATAAATCACATCTAACTTACTCTGACAAAAACAACCGCATTAATAATTCATGCAGCTTTCCACACAGTTTGCCCAGTGCTGTTTAAAAAAATTACAGGTTTATACTTTTTTTAAAAAATGACATCCTGAATATGGTTTTTGTTTAGATTAGGCTATACTTTTAAACAACTACAAATTATTTTGTCATTTCTGTGTAATCACTTGATTGGTTTGTTGAAAGCATTGAATGCCCTTCTTGTTTATCTGTCAGCAGTTTAATATTTAATGTCACTTCCTTGTTTTTTAGGTTAGAGAGTTGATCTCATATTTAAAATATTTCTCTGCCACATGCCTAAAAAAAACCCTGTCTGGAAATAGTCTTCTTAGTTTGGATTCCTTCTAGAAGGACTTTTCTTTTTTGTCATCACAGAGTGACGTATCATACAGAAAGTTAACAATGCTCTTATTTTTTTCTTTCCCACAACCCACCCACTGAACAAAGAAGAAACAAATACTAGTAAAATATATAAATAATAGATTAAAAATAAAATAATAATAAATACAAAATAATTAAAAAATTCCAAATGGAAAACCAGAATCTTGAAGTTCTTATATTACAATTATTGAGAAAAATAATTTACGTCATCCCATTATGTCAAATTGCATTATCAGTCCCAATGTGCTCCTGCCTTTTGATAAAAATATTAGTTTTAGTTTGGGGGTAGAGTTGCGTCCTTTTCAAAATAGGAAATCATTGGGGACTCACACTGAATAAAAACGTTTGATGGATCCTAAGAGAATATTTAATTTTCTCCAGTTTTAAGAACAGCATCACATCACTAAGCCAGAGTGAAACTAAAGACGGTTTGATTTCCAATCAAGCAATGTTCTTCTCCGAGCCAAAAGACATGCAAAAGCGCATGCGTCTTGACAATTTTTTGGACATCTTCTAGAAAGCCTTTTCAAATTCATCCAGATTCCTTCCACTTCTCATTTCGCTCTAATTTCTTTCTGTGATGTTGAAAGGCGGCATGCTTTTAACCTTTAATGCTTTTGCTTTACATGGGCTCTCAGTGCTAGTCTGCTGGAGGCGGGTATATTCTACATTGTTATTTAATTGCTATAGACTTAATAATTCCTTTCAATACATTACTTTTTTTATTACAAATGTACCAAGAATACGGCTGTATAATCAGACAGTATGAGATCATACGACAGATGCAAGCATGTGAAGTGCTCTTTTTTTGTGTCTGTACTGTGTTTGTGTGAGTACGCTTTCCCTAAAGCACAGCGCCCATGTGTTTGAAGTGCCATCCTCCGTCTGTTGTCTAACAAAGCACATGTATCCCCTAAGCTTGTGTCCTCCACATTTAAAAACACAGGCTCTCAGCTCACCCTCACAGTCCTTTATTCTTCCTACACTTTATTTTAAATTACCATACAACTCATTGTCTTGCCATCAACGTGGTTATTGTGATCCATCCAAGCAGCGTAATAATCAACACTGTAATCCAAAAGTGATCATTCAAGTGTGGACATCAAACGAGTGGACCTTGAGCTCAAGAACAGCTGGGCAGCTTTAACAATTGCTATTTCATTACTGTGACTGCTTTTGAGAGAGAAGCAGGTGCACTTGTGTTTGCCATGAAAAGAGAGGTCATGTTAGTTTCTGACCTTTGTACAAGTGCACAAGACAAGTGCACACAGTACAAGATGTTTACAATAACAAGTTTGGGTTCTTTTTCTAAAAATGGCCATGGGAGCAGCTGTGGCCTTATAGTGGAGCATCCAACTAAGCAAATAAGCATTAAAATACACTGTCGTTCAAAAGTTTGGGGTCAGTAAGAAGAAAAGTATGCTTAATACTTTTATTCAAAAAGGATATATTAAATTGATCGAAGCTGACAGTAAGGCCGTGTGTCCACCAAAGATTTTTTCCACGTGCCTGGCGTACGTTTTCAACTGTTTTCAATGGGAGCGCCGCGTTTTTACGGCATGAGTGTAACACCGTGTCTTAACTATACGCGACACAATAAAATTCCAGCGACAGCAAGTGTCTGTCCACACTAGATGCGATGCGACTGTGAGATGCCACACGTCAATCAAAACTCACATCCATTCAGAACAGCATGTGGGCGGAGTCTCTCTGTGAAAGCGCACTGCTGGCCCGCACTTGCATTGGAAATTGGTAAGGACATAATCAAATCAAGAAATAACATTATTAAAAATCAAAACATTAACAAAATATACTCATTGACTAATTTTGTTATGAAGTACAGTTGTATGTTTGCATAGAATTCATTTTGAACGCTATATTATATGCTTTTAAAATCTGAGGTAATTTATTTGTTATCGCTTGTGGCACAGTGACCTATTTTTACCAAAAAATGAATAATGTGTACTCATAACCAGTGTAATTTCTTCATATTACAATCAGTTTATTCCAAGTTAGAAACTTTGTGTGTCGCCGTCGAGTCTGGTTAGGACAAAAACTCTGATTACATGGAAAAGATACCTTTTATCGCGCCGTCGCGTGTAGTTAGGACACGGTGTCACGAGGCGCTGAGCATTTTTTTTCACGCTGAAGTGTCGAGCGCCCGCATTTTTTACTGGTCGCTGAGAGTTGAAAAATGTTCAACTTTGGATAAAACGCAGCGCTCATCACTGTCACTTTTTACCCAGCCGTCCAATCACAGTGGAGGAGGGGCGGGACTAATACTACACTGACCAACTGTCACAACATTCTTTCTGTACAACGACATCAACCAACAGAGCTAAACGAGCAAAATGGATGAAAAATAATTTTTTAGTATGAAACAAATTATCTGCGAAATCAGTTACAAGTAAACTGTGCTGCGGATATTCTGTATCATAGCAACGACACTTCTCAATGGAAAAAAACGCTGCGCTGACAAAACGCTCTCAAGCGCCCAAAGCACGGCGTCTTCAGCAGAGCATCTGCCGTTTTCAGCTGGATAAAAACGCTTTGGTGGACACACAGCCTAAGGCTCATCACTGTCACTTTTTACCCAGCCGTCTAATCACAGTGGAGGAGGGGCGGGACTGATGCCACGCCGACCAACTGTCACAACATTTTTTCAGTACAACGACATCAACCAACAGAGCTAACCAAAGAAAATGGATGAAAAATAGAATGAAACAAATTATCTGCGAAATCAGTTACAAGTAAAGTGTGCTGCGGATATTCTGTATCATAGCAACGAAACGTCTCAACGAAAAAAACGCTGCGCTGCCAAAACGCTCTCAAGCGCCCAAAGCACGGTGTCTTCAGCAGAGCATCTGCCATTTTCAGCCGGCTAAAAACGATTTGGTGGACACACGGCCTTTTACATTGTTAAAAAAAATGTTAATAAAGGAATCCTGAAAAACAAATAGCAGGTTCCACAAAAATATTAAGCAGCTCAGCTGTTTGATGATAATAAGATATCATGTTTCTTGAGCACCAAATTAGCATATTAGAATAATTTATGAAGGATTATGTGACACTGAAGACTGTAAAAAATTCAGCTTTGCCATCCCAGGAACATTAAAAAATTTTAAAAATAGAAAATAGTTATTTTAAATTGTAAAATACTTCACAATATTTTACTTTTATATTTGAGATGCAGAATATTTGCAACCTTGGTGAGCAAATATACTGACTCAAAGATTTTGAATAGTGTTTATTTCCTCTTTACTGTTTCTGCAACTTTACATTCAACAGGGAAAGTTCCTATTGAACGGCAACTTGTGAATCCACATGCCCGATTTCAAGAGATGCGGGGGTTTGACACCACACAAGCACTGTGGCACCCAGAGAGATAATTATAATGATACACAACTAATGATACACAGCTAACGATAAACATTCACTTCTTTGCGAATGAAATGCATCAATTAGTCAAAGTTCCCACAAAGGAAAATCTGTAAACACATGTGTGTGAATTACTGGAAAAGAGCTTTCTTTGTTGAGAACTGTATGCAAAATGTAAATACTATTATGTTAGCATTATTTACCCTCTGCAATCTGAGGTGCAATCTGTTTTTATTTACCAATGAACAATTGCTAAGCAAATGCATGGCATTGCAATTTGTTTCTTTGGATGTTTGAATCATTTTGAGCCTTAGGGAAAGGAACACCTTTATGGCCATTTGCGTCCACACATACTAAAAAGGCAAGCTTTCCCACTGACTAGGCCACGATTGTAATTATGGGTACTGATCAATATTACTGATTAGACAAGACTGACTAGCATTTATTTTATTAAATTAGTTTTACCCCGCTTCAGGCACTAAACAGCAGGGGAGGTAATCAGTCACCCTCCACATTCCCTATAAAGCAAAACATCACACTTCATGCCAAACTCCTTGAATGGGTTAAATTATCAATGTCTAAAAGGTTGTAGATGTTTTTCACAGAAGAAGGAACATATGTTTAAACACAACAACACACCCACACGCCTCCACACACACCAGATATAGAGGAAACGCAGTCACTGTGTGATCGGGGTAGTATCATGACCAAGTAGATCTGGCTTTCGGCACCCTGCGGAGGCTGGAAAAGACAAATTAAGCGGCAGCGTGTAGAGCCTGTTCACACTGACATAAATGAAATCAGTGTTAACGGAGGGCAGGAATGCCTTCAGAACTAATGAGAACAGTAGGAAAAATACTCAGAAATCCCTTAGAATCCTGTACGGACATCATCTCTGCTGTAATTGTAAACTTAAAGGGGTCAAATGAAAATGGGGAGTGCTTTTTTAAAATTCAGTTTAAACTGGAAATTCAAGTTTCAGGATATTAATGTATAAACAAATTAAAAATGGTAACACTGTACAATAAGGTCCCTTCCCATTAGTTAAAGGACTAGTTCACTTTAAAAAAAAACATTTGCTGATAATTTACTCACCCCATGTTATCCAAGATGTCCATGTCTTTCTTTCTTCAGTCGAAAAGAAATGAAGGTTTTTGATGAAAACATTCCAGGATTTTTCTCCATATAATGCACTTTACTGGTAACCAAACGGTTCAAAGTCCAAAAGACAGTTTCAGTGCAAATGCAAACTGTTCAAAGGACTTTAAACGATTTCAGACGACGAATAAGGGTCTTATCAAGCGAAATGATTGCTCATTTAAAAAAACAAAACAAAGTTTAGTTTTATAAGTTTATAATGGTTGCCTTACTCTGTTCTGTGATGCGCGTTCGTGATTCTCCTGTTCAAACTTAATCATCAACATGAACGAATCTTTTCCTGAGTCAACTCGTTCATTTTGTTTGTTAAATGAACAAACAAAATGAGAAACATTTCAAACAGAAACAAAAAACGTGTTTTTCATTGTTAGTTCATGGTAACTATAATGTAGTTAAACTAATGTTAACAAATGGAAACTTTTTGTGAAGTGTTACCAAACGAAATATGTACAGTAAAACTGAACATTTAAGAATTTGAAATTCATGTTAATTCAGTTTGGGGGATTAATGTAAAGTTTTAGAATTTGAATGTTAATTTCCAATTAAAAATATTATAACGAGCAAAACTGCAAAATAGAAGCATTTTCACTTGAAAATGAAATGCTATGAGCAACCTATGACAAAATGAATAAGAAATATCTAAGAATATTTAAAAATGCCTTTACAGTTTAGTTCTTTACTTCTTGATATAAAATGAATACACAAAGTATGTTTTAATTCTAATTCTTTCTGAGTTTCAAGTTAATCAGTTGCGTTCAGATGTTTAAATCACTGGACATATGGAAGGTAAAAAAGAAGAAAAGGTTACATTTGACATTAGATGAAGAAACGACAGTTCACTGTAGTAATTGAACCTTTTTTGGACTGACATTAAATCCTTTTTTTGTGTGATGTCTCTGTGTGTGACACTTTTAGCTCAACAATTCTCAGAGCTACTGTGTCTCTTTCACTCCTTTATCCCTTTGCAAAGATTTGATCATTTCATCTGTGTCATGGTTAGCAGAGAGCTTATCCTCACAGTCTGATCTTCCACCAAATCCTGAGCTTTTCTACCAAAAGATACGAGCAATCTGACAGGGCAAAGACTTTAGTGAGAGCAAGAACATGTGATACTTCAGTCTGCAGATATGGTTTCTTTGAAAGAGCACCATCAAAACAAAATCATGGATTTCATTTCCTTGGGTTCTTTCCTTATGTTTCTGACTGCTAGACAAAGAAAAAATATAGGTTATCAGTCTTGCTGTGATGTAAAACTGTGAGTTGTTTTTGAAAAGGGCAGCAAATGTTTCAGAAAGCTGCAAATGTCACTTTTATTTCTCATGAATATATTTAGGGGCGTTCTGATTCAGTCTAATGTGAGTGAGAATTGTCAGTTATGTAATGAATCATTCACTCAATATATTCATTTAGAAACACTGATTCAAAGATGACATTATGTTGTGGCTTTGTTTGGATTTCTTTTGGTTAGATGGAAATTGGAGATATTGGTTAGATGGAAATTGACAATATTGTGTTAACATCTTGTTTATTGAATTGTATATAAAAGCGCTTATATTCGGCAAGTATAAGACCAATAAAATCCATTAGCTTCTGCTTCATAATGATATTTCAGCACAGTGGGGTGATACAATTTATTGTATTTAATTATTTAAAAGACACGATTATAAAAAAACAAAACAAAAAAAACACGATTCATCTATTTGCCTGGCAGTGTATATTAAGTTCTTAATTTTCCGTAAATAAGCAATAATTGTTTTTCAAGATGAGTAGATTTTTCTCGTAGGTGTCAGAAAATATATGAAAATTCATTATTTAAATTAAAATATTTATAGAATATGACTGTACTGCTTTTCGTTCAGTCTTTATTGTAATTATTACATAAAAGATGACAGGCTCTTTTCTCACCTCCTTAGTGCAATTGAAAAGAAAATTGCTCATTTAAAACTAATTGCCTGACATTGCACTAAATGTAAGAAATAGGTCCTACTGAAAAAAACTTGCCACTTACCACTTTTAAAGGGGTGGTAAAGTATGATTTCACTTTTCATTATCAAAGTTACAATGCTCAAAGTCCAAAGCAAAGGAAGATATTTGCTTTTAAAGAGAAGTGCACAAGCTTCCTCCGGGTTAGTGACATCACCAACCCTAAAATGTACATAAACCCCGCCCCGGAAACTCGCAGTCCATGTTGAGAGAGGAAAAGTTGTTGTGTAAGAGTAACTTTGTGAGTCAACTTAAACTTTAACATTCATCATTTCACATACAATAGAGTCACTCCGTGTGCATCTCACAACAGTTCCTATACGAACGATTTATAGATTATCATGACAGCATATGCTAATTGAAGATAGTTAACTCCACATCAGCAACATCATTAACTAACCATTCAGAGATGTCCTGTTGCATTATACATGTCACTTCTTCTTGAGTCTCTCGATGTTTGACTGACTCTGTTTTAACATTAAAGGCAGAACAGTTTCTGTTATTTTAGTGTCTGCGTGAGGTAATCTCAGCTGCTAACACTTTTGGGTTCTTGAAACCCCGCCCTCGACAGCAGCTCATAAAACTGTGCGTTTTTGCAAACCCTAAAAAAGCAACAACTTTAACATGCTATATAAAAATATCTGGTAACACTTTATTTTGATAGTCCACATTTAGACATTCAACTAACTATAAGTAACTTTGCTGCTACATGTCAACTTACTATCATTAGAGTATTAGTAGACTGTCAGCTTAAATATCTGCTAACACTTTATTTTGTTGGTCCCCCAACAGACATTCAACTGACTGTTAGTAACTTAGCAGCTACAAGTCAACTTGTTCTCCTAACTTGAACCCTAACACCTAACCCTAACCTAACAGTCACAGTCTACTACAGCCTACTAATACTCTAATGACACTTAGATGACATGTAGTTGAAAAGTTACTTATAGTTAGTAGAATGTCTAAAGTGACTATCGAAATAAAGTGTAACCAAATATCTGTGGTGTATTTTGTGCTAAAACTTCACACACACACACTCTGGGAACATCAGAGATTTTTTATTTTTTTTACATCTTGTGAAAATGGCATTTTACCACCCTTTAAAGCTTTTTTATCAACATAACACATTGATTTTTGTATTGAAATATAACAAAATGTAAGAATTGTATAGATTTTGGTATCTCTAAAGGAATATTATGGACAAACTTTTCTTTGATATGCACTGTAAAAAAATATTGTTGGTTTAACTTAAAGCAAGTAACCTGGTTGCCTTAATTTTAAGTTGATTGAAGTTGAGTTAATACAATGAAGGAGATTGATTTAATCATCAGAAACTCAAAATAATAAGTTATCTCAACTAAATAAATTATTATAAAATTGATTTGACAAAAGAAAATATGTTGTGATAACAAATCTTGAAAATATTTTTTTACAGTGTGACAATTTTATTTTTGTCACTTATATTTAGTCATTTTCACAGACTTTTATTTTGCTTTTCATTACTTCCTGTTGTCTTTGTTCACTTTTCCAGCTCTAATCAGTTATCATGGCCTTTCATTTGATCATCACATCTGTAGTCTTTTAGTTCGTTATCATTAAATACTTAAGTTCCTTGGTTTTCTCTGTTCTTTGTTGGCTATTGCTTGTGTGTAACCTTCTCATAATCTGAGAAGTTAGTTCTTTTATTATATACCTTATACTTTTGACTCATCTTAATTCATCTTTGGACTCTGACAATCTTGAAAGACATCACATCTTGCAAGAGCAAGTATTTGTCTTCAACAGTGGCTTTCAGTGATGAAAGGATTCATTCACGGGCATCTGACATCATCAGCTGGATCTGTGAACCAATGCCATCGGAGAGAGAGAAAGAAGAGAGAGCTGAAATGAGAGGAAGATGGTGATAAGCAAATCTGATGAAGTGTTTCTTCTTCCCGTTCTGAGGAACTCATCTAATTTTATCTGTCCATCTTTTCCGTCAAGGCACAACACTTCGACGTGCTTGCCGCCACTCTCTCTTAGAGAGAAAATCTGTTTTCAGCTCTCTATGGAAATTACTTTTGACAGTTACTCATAAGTGGGTGATTCACGCAGACCGAATGAACAAAAGATGGCTCAGAAAGAAAAAAAACGATTTAGATTCTAACCCTCATAATGGATATGTGTTATTAAGTTTTTAATATTGTGCATTTTGAAGGCCAAGGGCACATGGTAGAAAAGCGAGGGCCGCTGACGAACACGACTCTGTCGGCAGCCTCATCTTGTTGAATGACACCTCAGTTTTGAAAAGATGGCTTATCAACACTAGGATTGGCACCACTGCACCTGGCCGGAAATCCATTCTCAGGAGCGTCTTATCTTCCCCGGCTACAATCCTCCAATCTAATCAGGGAAAAGTGAAGTGAAAAAGAATGTAACCTTAGCAACCAGCTGCCAAGCTACCTGCAATGCTTTCCATGTTGAGCCAAACATTATCATAAGGTCGCTATTTTTACCTTATAGAAATGTTAGAATATGCCTCTTTTGCATACCGATTGGACAAGGGAGAGTGTGACACAGTTAAAGAGTATTTGTGTTTGAGTGTGGCTATGTGTGCTGACCTTTAAGAGGAAACTACACAACCAATAGCTCATGTCCCGCAAAGATAAACACCACACTTCAAGTCCACTGACCGAGAATGCAAGAAAACTATACAAATGTTTTATAAAAGAAAAATGTCTCTAGTTCTACATGGGTCACTCAGTCAGTCCGGTTATTGTGTTAAATTGTAATGAAAATGCACCTCTTGAATGACGTATGTTTGAATATCCTTCTCAACTTCAATTTCAAAAATATCTTGAAGTAAGCAGCCTGAAATTGAACATTTTTAAAAGCAGGAAAGTTTGGTTGTTTGAAATGTCATTAATATCTAAACACTGTAAAATGTGACCAGTCTGAGGAAACCTGTAAATTAATTGCAGGCATTTTGCATGTGAACTTGACAATTCTACATAACTTATTTTTTTAAGTTATGCATTAATCTTTTTAAGGCAACGGGTCTCTTCACGTTTTTTAAGTTAAACCAACTGATCACTTTTTTACAGTGAAAATCTTATTCCTCTAAATCAGTCAGATTGTAATAGAGTGTTATTTTGTGGTCATGTGACAAGAAAAACATAAAATTAGACTCTCCTGATTGTCAGGGTCATTATACTTTCTAAATAATTTTTAAACCATTTTATTAAAATAAACATTTTGATATTTTCATTAAGTCATAAGTAATTTTTTTTAAATTAATGTAAAATGTATGATTACAAATTTTTTTTTTTTTGAAGATGATTAACATATTTCAAATTTTTTATCATCCTTATTTGTCATTGACCCATATGTACATTTTTACACCTATGGGCTGATGTCATTGGCTCATTTACTTCAGAGTGCATTTACCCTCCCCCCTCCCCCCTTCAGGACATGTGGCAGCTTCCACACGAATAAATCAACAACTCATTAAAATTCTGCACTTGTATCCAGCTTTAATTCTCACATAGGATGCCAAATGAAACCAGAAAGGAGTAAGATTTCATTTGTTATGTTATTATCTGTTTTTAAAAATAAGCAGAAAACTGAACATGCTCACACATCACTTGCACAATACTCTGATTTTAACGCGCAACCACAGTTTGAGCAAACATAGAACGGGTTCAAAAGCAAATAGAAGCTTCACATTGCAATACTAACACAATATCAACCATGGGTTTCAAAATAGACTATTTATAAATAGAAGCTAATAATAAGCTTTCTAGGCTCATAAAATGGAAATGACTTCTTAGACAACACCAAATGAAGCGAGGTGTGTTCACACCATGACATAATTATACTGATTAGTATTGTATATAATTAATTGCTATTCTGACTTGTAAAAAGCAGTCACGTGATTGCAGAACTTGTAATTACAAGACTCTTCATTTTCTAAGAGACATGACTTACCACGTGTCCACTGCAGATTTATTGTGAAGGGTTGGTTCACCGCAAAATTCTGTCATTAAAGGGATACTCCACTTTTTTTGGAAATAGGCTCATTTTACCTATTTTCTGATATTTAGAAGAATATCAGTAACTAGACAGTTTCTGGTCTCATTGACTTCCATAGTAGGAAAAAAAATACACTATGGAAGTCAATGAGACCAGAAACTGTCTAGTTACTGATATTCTTCTAAATATCAGAAAATTGAGGTGAATACATCCGAAAACATTAAAACCCAACTGTTTAACTCTGGGGAGTGGTAAAATGAGCCTATTTCCAAAAAAGTGGAGTATCCATTTAATTACTCGCCCTTATGTCGTTCCAAACCAGTAACCAAACTTTCGTTAATCTTCAGAAACACAAATAAAGACCTTTTTGATTAAATCTAAAAGCTTTCTGTCCCTCCATTGACAGCTACGCAACTACCACTTTAAAACTTCAAAAATTCCATAAAGAGATCGTCAAATTAATCTATACGAATTGAGCAGTTTAGTCCAAATTTTGACTTGATCAATTTATATGATGAACAGATTGAATTTAGGCTATATTTACATATACATTGATCAGTGAACATAAACAGAAGCTCAATCGAACCTGCTTGACGTGGTAGGAAGAAAACATCCTTGGTTCTTGCAGACGGCTGCGTTACATGAGAATGAATCTAATTGGTTCTCGATCATCAAGCTAACATGCTTGAGCTTCTGTTAATCATACACTTTATGGGCCCTATTTTAACGATCTGAAACGCAAGTGTCAAAGCGCAAGTAACTTTGTGGGCAGATCCCGGCGCTGTTGCTATTTTCCCAGTGGGATAAATAACTCTTGCGCCTGGCGCAAATCAAAAGGGGTTGGTCTGAAGTAGCTTCATTATTCATAGGTGTGGTTTGGGCGTAAACGTGAAATAAACCAATCAGAACGTCATTTCACATTCCCTCTAAGAGCGTGATGAACGAGGTGCGCTTGTTCCATGGCGCAATACTATTCAGAACGGCGCATTTACCAGACGCGCTTCACAATCGGTGTTCTCGTCAGGGCCGTAAAAGAGAGAGAAGTGACATTGGGGATGGGACAAAACACACCCAAATTAGCTTCGGTTAAACATGCATATAATAATTTGGGTAAACATGTAACGTTAAGCTTCTATTTTCCCATAGTCATGAACACAACAATAATTTCCCTCTTGTTTTAATAGTTTTCCTTATAATAATGTATCATTTGCAAAAAGTAAAATGAATCTGTGTAGATGAGAGAATCATCAACAGTGTATGCGCGTTGTTCACACTGGCCAAGCATGCGTGCTTAAAATAGCTTCTGAAAGTATGTGCAACGCGCCACTGACTTTAGACAAATTTTTTTCTGCAATTGTTTTCTGGAACTGCAAAATAGCACTGGGGAATTTTTTGCGCCGACCCGCCTAGGGAGCGCAAGTTCATTCCCTGAGTTTACCGCGCGCGTCTGTGGAGGGAAAAGCCCGCTTTTGCGCGGGTGCAAAATAGGAATGATAAATGCGTTTGTGGTTAAAGTCATTTGCGCCGGGTGCAAGATAGGGCCCATATGTGTATAAGTTCCTAAATTCAATCTGTTCATCATATAAAGCAATCACAATTTTCCCTTCAGAAAATTTGGACTAAACCTCTCAATTCATATGGATTAGTTCTATCGATTGCTTTATGGACTTTTTGAAGCCTCAAAGTGGTAGTTGTGTAGCTGTCAATGGAGGGACAGAAGCTTCTCAGATTTAATCAAAAGATCTTCATTATTGTATCAGAAGATGAAAGAAAGTTTGGAACGACATGATTACTGTCAGAATTCTGACAGAACTATCCCTTTAATAGTGCAAGAGGACATGAAAAGCTTGAAGTACAGAATCACATGTTTTCATCTCTTATTTACGGTAATTACAACATGGCATGAATGCAGAATCAGCCTGCAGAGGAAATCCACTCCTGGCACAGAAACAAGATCGCAGCAATCCACAATTGCGAAACATCATGGTAAATACACAAGCATTGTCTAAAAACTTGTAGGCTAGGCAATATATTCAAATGTCTCTTTATACTAATGATATAAAGAATAAATCTTAATATATATAATATAAAATATTTAAACTGTAGGCTGCACAGCTCATATTCATTTCAAATGATTCTGAAGTGAGGAGATGCCTTCTTCTCCAGAGCAACAACAAAACACCTCACTAAAATAGCAACATAGGGTCCACATTTCAACTAAAAATGACTTACAAAGTCATGACACAGTCAGGAAATGATGAACAGATAATCACACCAATGTTTAGTATTAAATGCGATTGCGCTTGCTAAACAACAAAGTGCTTTGAGAATATTCTCCAGCTCTCACGGTTCTCCTCCAGGAAAGGATATGTTCTGTTTATGGATGACTTATGGTTACAACTGTCTGCTTGCTTCAACAGAAAACATCGTCTCTGTTCTGTGTGAAAGCTGTTCCTTGCGCTCCACATATAAAGATGAATAACTGCACCTGACAAATGGATGCGTGACTCTGCTCATCTTCCACGAGGTTGTAAAAGGGGTCTAAAAGCTCAGACATACCGCTGGGCACGCAGAATCGGATCTGTTTACTTGGGTAGGAACAAATGGCGAGGCATTACATCTCCACATACTATGGAATTCATCCAGCGATGGCAAATGTCTTGTGTTGGCTGTGGGAAAACACAAATGTGTCATGATGCTTTGGGCCTTATTGTTGGACGAAAGCATTTTAAATGGATCTTATGCCCCGTAGCATCCTGAATGTTTTTATGGGAAGCGTCTGTGCTTTAAAAGCAGAATGGGGTTTGTTTGTTTCTCATTCTGCTGTGCTTGAAGACACAAAGTGGGTAAAAAAGTTTTGTGTTGAGAGTGGACACATCCTGGAGCTAAGGCTGCACAACTAATTAAATTCAAGTTCAAATTGCGACATGGCCTTGTGTGATTATTGAAATGCTGCGATTTAATTAAATATGTAGTTTGTAGTGTCAAAGTGAAGGAGCCTAAATGTTTCGTGTGTAGTCCTTTTTTTGCTCAGTTCACTTTTGGGTCAACTGACAGAATTTGGTTCTTAGAGGACTTAAGTGTTAACATCCTTCAAGTTGCAACAGTTCATTTCTTCCATATTGTGATGCACATCCAAGTGAGAAACAGATTATCGAAAATGGAAAAATGTTGGTTGTTCGGAGGATTGAGATTTCATCGGAGGATTAAGATGTGACATTTTGACATTTCAGTTTGAACCCCATTGGCTTTCATTGTATGGACTATTGGTGCATTCATGTGTTAATTATGATAAATACCAAAAGCCGACGTGGAAAATGCACATGAACACCCCTTCATGAAGGTACCCCATGAAGTGGAAAATATATTTTCCAACGCATTCACGTCCTATGGAAAACATGATATTTTCCACTTGTGAACTGGTATTTATCAGTGTGTTGCGTTCAAGTGCTTTTGTTGTCGCAATGTGGTAAAAAGATGGAGATCCAGACCTGTTATTTAGCTAAAACTATTTTAGATCGCTTAAGTCATCTGCTACAGCAAGAAAATGATTTATCAAAACTCAAACGGTAAATAATATGCTGTATATTTTCTAGATCATAAATGGTTCCACTCACGACTTCTCGCGTTGCTCTCCGCCATTTTGAAAAGGTCAACGGTTATCTCAATCTTGGCAACTCGTGCATCAAAATAATTCTACGAGTTGCCCAGTGGAAAATACAATGCATGCTCATCCTTTAGCGTCATATGTGACGCTATATGCAAAAATGGCGCTGATACTACACACATGGCACACGATTATCGTTAATACAACACGCGCTGTGATGGTTAGGTTTAGGTGTGGGGTAGGGTAGGGTAGTCTCATATTACGTTAAAGGATTTATGACGCCTTGGGTTCACGTGGTTATATTAACGATAAAGGGTGCCATGTGCGTAGTATAGCACCGTTTTTGCACATAGCGTCACATATGACGCTAAAGGATGAGAACGGGCTGGAAAATACCACATGAGGGGGTGTTCATGTGCATTTTCCACGTCGGCTTTTGGTATTTAGCATAATTAGCATAGCACACAAATGCACCATATAACTGAATGAATAATAACTCAAAAACTTCAAAATATCTTCTTATGAGTTCCACAGAAGTAAGAAAGTCATACAGGGTTGGAACAACATGAGGGTAATAAATAATTAACATTTTTGAGTAGACTATCTCTTTCATCAAAACTTGCTTTCACTGTATCCTCATTGCTGTCTAGGAGCCACAGTTCAAGGCTGGAATGCACTACACAACTTTTGCCCTGATTTGCAGTACGGAAGATTTAAAGCTTCCTGAAAATCCAGTCTGCAGATTTTGGGCAGTTTGACTTCCTAGATTTCACATAGAATCACTTAGTATATGATAGGCTTAGACTCAGATTTCTTTTTATTTATTTATTTATTTTAATTATTTGTCTTTAGATTATGATTCTATCCAGTCTATCAGAAGATACATATTGTTTTCATCTGTTATGTGTCTCATTGGAACAACTTGAAAGTGCGGTGGCAGAACACAAGCGGCGTAGCGTAGCCTAGTGTTAGCCTAGCGCAGTGCTATCCAAGGGGGTAATCCATCGACTGGAAGTTGAAGCCTCGCGGAGCTGCCATCTTGTAGCTGAACCTCACTTACGTCAGCATTCCCATTGACTCCCATTCATTTTGGCATCACTTTCGACAGCGAATAACTTTACATCTGAGGCGTTTGAAGACCCCATTTGTCCTTTATTTATTTTTAAAGAAATACTGACAATGTATAAAATGCTCCATTACCTTGTAGCTTATGTTATGGCCCCATAGAAGCAGTTTTAGTGAAAGTAGGCTAACGATTGCGTCATACCCATGCGACTCTTGTCTGCACAGTAGGGAGATTACCGTATGGACAGGAGGAGAAGCTCATGGGCAATCGGGGAAACGTGGAGGCAAAGTGACAAAATAATTAATCAGAATACCTAGCAAAATTGTCTCCTTCTCCTAGCTCATGGCTCCAATCGTGAATGGAGTTCGCGCTCTGTCCACTTCTTATACTGTCTATGGTGCTATCACTCATGACACGACTCTACTGAGGCAACCGAGCTCATCTAACATTCGAACCGCCACACTCCACAGATCTCATGAAAGCACAACTGTGTGTGATCCTAAGTTGTATAGTGTATGATGGTCAGGTTTTCCACTGTAACCATTTACAAAGTTGGTGTTTAATGCATGAAATCGGTGCAGATTTTAAAAGCCATGTAGCAGATTCCAGCCTTTTATCTACATTTCTAAGCAGTAGCAATGTGAGATCAAAATAATAGGTCGATGTTTTGTCAAAAGAATCACAATGTGATTTTCTTTTTTTATCAAGTAACTCTAGTTGGAGCAATAGCACAAGGAGGCATGTGGTTTCACTCAGAGTGAAAGAGTGGCTACAGTCTTGCCACCTCCACTGGAAAGAGAGGATGATGCCTGTTAGTACATACAAAAAAGATCCCAAATTCAAGATCTTGTTTTGAGATGAACAACCAGGCTCAATGAACAACAACTGTTCATATAAATATAGTGGATTGATCTATACAATGCTGTGATTTAGCTCAGTGTCATTCTGTTCAGCTTCCCCAGAGTGGATTGGACCTGACCGCAGGCTAGCTGTGTCTGCTCTGTGTTGTTCATGTCAGCGATAATATCCTGAGTAGTATTAGCGCTTCCCTCCATTATTTTCCCATTATCATTAATCTTGCTCATGTCCACGTTCTCCACTGCAGGCATCTCCTTGACTACTGAGGTTTTCATATCATCTATGTTGCAGTTTTCAACTGCATTTTTGTTGATGCTTGGATCAATCTCATTTCTTACACCGTCGCTAATTAACTTGTCCGTATTTTTCTCGTTCTCCATGCCTTTGTGTTGTTTCTGCTCAGGAGTGACTGAACTGAACTTTTTAGGTGTGTCTCTGGTGCCGTTGGTGTTGCTGCAGAGTCGAGGGTCTCTTCCTAGGCTGTGTCCGCTCTGGAGCATGGAGAGTGTCCGCTGGTGCACGTCTTCCTACGGCAGCGGTACAGCCCGCGGAAGGCCAATCGAAACTTCTGTGACATCA
The DNA here is from genome assembly GCA_030378365.1 of Hybognathus amarus. Classification (NCBI taxonomy): domain Eukaryota; kingdom Metazoa; phylum Chordata; class Actinopteri; order Cypriniformes; family Leuciscidae; genus Hybognathus; species Hybognathus amarus. Next base: position 22,628 of record JAQIUQ010000988.1, on the reverse strand, counting down.
GGTTGTAAACGACAGGGTTCATGCGCACTGTTGGCGTAGATATGCAGGTCCTGCAGAAGAGCAGGAACCAGGCGTCCAGGTATGGTGTGCTCACAAAGGAGTTAATGAGAACCAGGGTCCTGTACGGCATCCACAGCAGGGCGAATAGCACAACCACCACTGCCAGCATCTTAGTGACCTGAAGAGGTGAGAAATTATAAAAGTGGTTCTTATATTAAATTATAAAAGTTTCTATATATAGTCGCATATACAGAAATGTAATTAAGTTCAAAGTTAAAATGTGAGTTCTTAAAGGGATGGTTCACACAAAAATGAAAATTCAATCATCATTTACTCATCATTTACTAAACAGTTGATGTTTTTTGACGTCATTGACTTAATATGCCCAATAGTATTTTTTCAAAAAAAGTCACTAATGTCTATTAACTGTTTGGTTTCCCATATTCTTCAAAATAAAAAAAATCATACAGGTAACAACCTGAGGGAGGGTAAATGATGACAGAAATAAGATTTGAGTTATCAGAAGGTATTAAATGGATAGTTCCCCCAAAAAATGTGAACTATCCCTTTAATACCTTATAATTATTCAAAGATTATAAATTCAGAAGACTCCCTTTACAGAATTTCTAACAATAAAGTCAAGCATGTTCCTCGTGGTCACAAATTGCACTATATTTTTTTACAAGCTGTTTTTTATGCCATTAACAGGAAGTTGTTAATAGTGTGAAAAGATGTTCATGCACAAATTTAACCTTATAGTCTTTTGAATAGTTTCTTTTAATGATATGAATCTTGAAATAATTATGTTTTTGTAACAAGTTACAGTGACATTTGACAGACTGTTGTTTGAACTGTGACAGACAAAATGCAGAAAAATAATAATTATAGCAATGTTTCAGCCATTTTTATTCTGTTCTATTTTTTTCTATTCTTTTTACACAACTGTTTAAAAGTTTAAAGTCAGAAAATAAAAGCTGTTCATTTCTATTCATCATGGTTTTCCACAACGGACATTATTCAAACTGATAACAAGCAAGATAAGCACAAAATCAGCATATTAGAATGATTTCTGAAAGATCATGTGATACTGAAGACTGGACTAATGATGCTAAACAATCATTATACTTAAAAATATATATTTCACATAATTACTGTTTTCATGCATTTATTTAAATAAGTACTGCTTTGGCAGCATTACGGCGCTTTTCCACTGCATTGTATGGTACAGCACGGTTCGGTACGGCTCGGTACGGCACACTTGTGGTGCTTTTCCACTGCAAGGTACGGTACGGCTCGCTTCAAATGGTACCACCTCTGTTGAGGTTCCAAGTGTACCATACCGATACTTAAATGTGACGTGAACACACTGCAGATCACTGATTGGTCAGTCAGACAGAATCGTCACTTTCGAGTCAAGTGGCGTGTTACTCTACGCATTTTGAGCTATCCGCGTGTATGTCTATGCCATTAACGTCTGCGTCATTCTGCGTGTTTGTACACGCCGTCAAATGTCCGAGCGAAACGAAGCAAAATGTACATCTATATCTGGGGAGCTATCATTTACTTTCCTAGGATGGTAAGGGAACAGTCATAAATGCCATTAACCCCAGTGACGGGTAGGTTTAGGGACGGGGTTGAGGTAAGTCATATATTTAAAGATACAGTAATAACGTTAAGTCAACGGCGTTCATAAACACGCTGAAAAGCGATTATGCGTGTTGACAGCACGCTGAAAATGGAAATACTGAATTGGCGTGTCATACACACGCTACTTCATGAGATCAGTCTGGCTAGCTAGATAATGTTACCATGGTAATGTTACACATTTAAATTAGCAGGATTCGCAGCAACAATGTTCATTAAATCAAAAGAAAACAAATATTTGTGCTTTCAATGCAGGAAAACTTAATGGTTACCATACGTAACCTCGGTTCTCTAGAAGAGGGAACGAGTATTGCGCAAGTTAGCTCACGCTATGGGAAAGGTTCATATTTTCGAGATATTGAAGCCAAAAAAGTATCCTTAATTTTGTATTCATTGTCAACGCAGTGCAGCAGCTAGCAGACCTAGAGGAGGCTGTCTAGCGTGCTGTAAAAGGAATAGTTCGGCCAAAATGATATTTAAACCATGTCGTTACTCACCCTCAAGCCGCTTTGAGATGCATATGTCAATCTTGTCTTTAGAATGAACACATTTTCAGTTATTTTAGAAAATGTCTAGACCCTTCAGTGGATATAATGTGAAGAAATGGGGTCCAGCTCAAAAAATTTGCATAAATCCTTCACAAAAGTAATTCATTCGGCTCCAGGGTGATAAAAGAAGGCCTTCTGAGGTAATCGCTTGCGTATTGTCGTAAATATATACATATTTAAAACTTTATAAATAAAAATATCTGACTTCCGGCAACGATCGTCGCGACGGTTCCTACGCTTACGCACGTCTCACGGGTGATGGAAGTCGGCGTACGAGGTAGCACGCAGCGTAGGAAACGCCACGGCGGTTCCTGACGCTATGTACGCTGACTTCCATCACCCGTGAACGTACGGTACCGTCTGCCGCAAGTCAGATATCTTCATTTATAAAGTTTTAAATATGTATATTTTTACGACAATACCACACGCGATTACCCTCAGAAGGCCTTCGTTTATCACCCTGGAAGCCGGATGGATTACTTATGGATTTATGCACATTTTTGGGACTTGAAGGAGCTGGACCCCATTTCTTCACATTATATCCACTGAAGGGTCTGAAGACATTTTCTAAAATAACTGAAAATGTGTTCGTCTGAAACAAGATTGACATATGCATCTCGAACAGCTTGAGGGTGAGTAATGCATGGTTTAAATATCATTTTTGGCCAAACTATCCCTTTAAAGGCTGCCTGAGCGGGAACTGCAGAAGCTTACCACTGAGCCAGATGTGACGTCACGCCCAATGAAGGGCGCTTGCGCCTTCGCAGCGTCATAGCCCGCCAATATGGGCATGGCTTAGCGCACATAAGTAGGGCTCGGAGGCTGTTTTTCTGGTTTTCATTGACTGAAGCAAAAGTCGCTTGTGGCGTGAGCAGGCTAGACTGAGTGCTTTGAATTACATTTTAAAATTAATTCATCCTTATCTTCTAGAGCTCAATAAAGAAACAATTACATTATTGTTCATGGTATGAAAACAGAGGGATCGGTAGAAAGAATGAGCTAGAGAGAGAGAGACAACGAGACGGAGACAGTCAAACATCAGTCAAACATAATCTCTATGTCAGTGACAGTTAACAGACACTTTGAGAAGGATGGAAATATATCCACACCATGTTTTGACTGTCAAAGAATACAAAGCAGTCCTCCCCAGTGCCTCCTTAGTTCAAGCGACAAATAAATTCAAAAATTCCTCCCATTAACATTCACAGGGAGTCCTCTGGGTTGGAGCGTACTCATTGTCTCACGCTGGAGATAGACAACCGGTGACGGAGACCTTCAATAATAATGACAAAATTGTCTGCACAACAAAGCATCTAAGTGAAGCTGTGTGAGGCTGGGAGAAGCTCCTTTAATTAACAAAGCAGGAGATAATGACTGCATGACTGGCAGTGACAATTTGAATATGTATTTGGAATATCTGGTTATTGTGATTGCTTATCAATGGAAAACAAGGTCTTAACACAGCACAAACAAAGCCAGCTGCTACTCATGATTAGGTTAAATAAAGGAGAGCCTCTACAGTAGTGATGACTTTATCAGATTTATAGGAGAGATAACTTCACTCGAAGCACAGCGGTGGCACGGGCATCTTGAATCGTATTGAACTTTATGAAATGTGCAGATGAAGTGATCAAAGGGCTTGAGGTGCGGCATCAATGAGGTACAAAAGCGAAAGAAAAGGAGCCGCTCTTATAACCTCAAAGAGCATAATCTCTAAGAGTATTAAGCATACTTGAGTGAACCTCACAAATCATATTTATGCAAATGTTCCACTCGAGTGGGGCCCTCTTGAATCTTCAAGATTTTGATCTAGGCGCACGCGAGCATCTCCACATAAGTACATTCACTCGCAGGGACACGTACATGGAGGGTCACCAAATGTTCTGAATTCTCACCTGTTTGACCACTAATAAATCTAGTTTTAAATATACTTCTTTTGAAGTATTGGTGCTTAATGTAAAAAGATATAGTGTAAACGATATATCACGTTCGAGAATTCTGCTGGCTACTGTATACAGGCCACCAGGACACCATAAAGATTTTAGCAAATAATTTGCGGATTTTCTATTAGAATTAGCTGCAGATAAAGTACTAATTGTTGGTGATTTGAATATATGTAGCTAATGAAAAAGATGCATTGGGATTGGCATTTAAAGACATTGTAAACTCAATTAGAGTTAGACAACACGTGTCAAGAACTACTCATTGCCGTAATCATACTCTAGATCTAATACTATTATATGGAATAGATGTTGATGCCGTTGAAATTCTGCAGCAGAGCAATGACATCTCAAATCATTTTCTAGTTTCATGTAAACTTCACTTAGCCAAAGCAGCAAAGCCGACTCCGTGTTATGAATATGTTAGACCTATAACTTAGCCTCTAAAGATTGCTTTATCAATAATCTTCCTAATCAGTTTCATCGTCTTAGCATCCCGGATAGCTTAGAAGAACTCGAGATTGTGACAGAAACTTTTAACGCTCTCTTTCCCAGCACTTTAGATGGTATGGTAAAATATGGTAAAACACCATGGTACAATGAGCACACTCATGGGGTTCGCACACCGGACGAGAAGCGCAGTGCCACGTCAAGGACAACTCCAGGTATCGCACACTGGACGCGCACATTCTAATCGCACGAGCTCAATTTTGAATCAACTCCTGGTAGAAGAGCTGCACGATGTGTGAGTTTTAACTTAATTTATTTTTTTTATGTTAATTGAATAATAGCTGATGTTTTAACGTTAATCAAGTAAAAGTGTCTATCACGTTAAGTCTGTTATTTTGTTGTAACGTTATCTGTTGTCTAGGCAACTATGTCACATAATACAATAGTATTTATTTAGCTAGCATTTAGCTAACCTGAGTGAAAACAGCACAGGGTGAAGCCATGTACATTAATGACGATTTGAGACAAATAAATGTTAATTTAATATAAAACTATGCAAATGGCACTCTGTGGCATGGCAGCATTTTGAACAAGGTCCTGAGCCGCAGCTGGGCGTCGCGGACAGACGCCGAATGGCGCCATCGGTGTGTACACTCATAGAGAATAATGTGTTCGAATTTTAAAGACATGGCGCTGCGCTTCTCAGTCCGGTGTGCGACCCTTCAGGCCCTTAAGAGAACAGCCAGAAAAATTATGCGCAACTGGAAGTAAAATAAACTGAGAGGTATTTCGAAGGAGAGCTCGATTGCTTACAGAGAGGCCTTAAAAGCTGCTAGATCTGCTTATTTTTCAACCCTATTATATGAAAATAAACATAATCCTAGGTATTTATATGAAACAGTAGCTTCAAGCCCAGAAATGTCCAAGCAACACAGCAGTAATGACTTCTTATAACTCTGCAACCGGAAGAATTTTACAAACTCGTTAATTAATCTAAATCAACAACTTGTTAGACCCTATACCAACTAAGCTACTGAAAGAGATGCTTCGAGATGTCATAGATCCTCTCTCTATATCATTAATTTGTCTTTGTCTCTAAGATATGTACCAAAAACCTTTAAGCTGGCTATGATAAAACCGCTTGTTAAGAAATCACAACTTGATCATACAAAATTAGTCAATTACAGGCCGATCTTGAATCTGCCTTTTCTGTCAAAGATACTGGAAAAAGCAGTATCCTCACAACTGTGTTCCTTTCTTGAAAAAAATTATATCTGCGAGGATTTTCAGTCCGGATTTAGACCGCTCTCATCAGATATCGAGACAGCTCTCATCAGAGGCACAAATGATTTGCTTTTATCATCCGATAGTGGTTGTATCTCTCTACTAGTGTTACTTGGTCTTAGTTCTGCATTTGACACAATTGACCACAACATTCTTTTAAATAGACTTGAAAACTGGCATTAGTGGAATTGCACTAGCATGGTTTAAATCATACTTATCTTGTCCATTATCAGTTTGTAGCAGTAAATTAAGAGCAATAGATGCTCTATCGATCACAAGTTCAGAATGGCGTACCACAAGGCTCAGTACTAGGACCACTGCTGTTCACTCTGTATATGCTACCATTAGGAGATATCATTAGGAAACATGGTATTAGCTTTCACTGTTATGCCGATGATACTCAGCTGTATATTTATTCAAAACCTAATGAAACTTACCAATTCACAAAATTAATCGGAATGTATAGCTGATATAAAAAATATTGTATGACTAGCAATTTCCTACTAATAAATTCTGAAAAAACAGAAATTCTAATTATTGGACAGAAAACTTCCACATGTAATATCCTAGAATACCGTTTAACACTTGATGGCTGCTCTGTTAAGTCTTCGTTGTCGGTTAGGAACCTGGGTGTGCTTTTCGATACCAATCTTTCATTTAGAAGTGTCCAGTATCTGTATCCACATTTTTTCATCTTAAAAATATATCTTTACCATATGCTCTCATTGACAAATGCGGAACAATTAGTTCATGCGTTACATGACATAGAGAATAGATTATTGTAATGCTCTTACTGGGTGGTTGCTCTGAACACTTAATAAACAAACTAAAGCTAGTTCAAAATGTCATAGTTGCCAATGCAGCATTTCTCATAAAGTGACTAAATAACTAAAAATAGAAATAGAAACACATTTACAAAAGCAAATAGCCAAAGATAACTAAATGAAAATGATTTTTTTAAACTAAAAAAAAAACAAATAACATGATATACAAGATATATTGTAAAAGTAAAGCATGCCACACTGTAAATAAAAGGGAGGTGCATTTAAGGCTATAGAATGGCCTGAATTTGACAATCCAAATGAAGTCTAAACTATCATAAACTTCTCTGTTTACCATGCTGGGTCTATTATAGACAACTAAAACCATTAAAAAAACAAAAACATTTTCCTTACTTGCATGCATAGATCATATCTGTAATGTCTATGATCTATCACAGAGCCCATTATTCCAGTGTCACAACATAGCTGTGGCTGATGCAGTGATGGCAATGTAGACCCAAAACTGTACCCCGATGGCACCTAATGCCTCTTCTGATGAGATAGATCCTATTGACCTGCTTTATGATGATATTGGCCATTATGTACCCTTTCACATAACAAAAAAAATTAACCTCAGATGTTTGGTCTGCATCCATATGAGTTTGTTTGCACAAAATAAGGTGTATTATTGTGCTGTATACAGTTTTCAGACACACAAAAATACTACATTTAGAAACCATTTAATATAAATTCCATTTTAATGCTATCAGGAAAGAGTGTTGTTCCAACATACAGTAATACCGAAACAGAGTTTTTCTTACGCTCAGTTCAAATGTATGAAATTGGACCTTATTCACAGCACAAAACTCTCACAAAAGTCAATAAATAGACTGGTGTAAGTCTTGTAAAAAATCCACATCACAGTAATGGTTTCTGGTTAATTTTGAATTGGACATGCTAAAAAAAGACTCATGCTTCAGTTGTGAACTTAACTACTCCTAAAGATCTGGTTCAAACCTCTGATTCGTGAGCAAATTCAAAGCAGTGAATTATTTTGACTGAATTATCAAAAATAATATGTGGTATCATGTTTGTGAATCGGACACAAAGGCTTGCATTGTTTGTGGTGTGCAAGAAACACTGCCATGCGCTCTGTGTGATGATATTTTAAGTTTGCCACCAATGGCGACTATATTTTAAATGATTGTCTCTCTTTAATTATTATGCAAAATTAGTCACTTTGACTTGAACAAATTAAAATGCAATCAAAAAAATAATAATTCTTGACTTGATTATCTAATTTTTGCCAATTAAATGTGTTAAACACTCTTTCAAACTGCACCAGGAAACTATCAACATTCAACACACTCTTCTTCCCACAAATTGACATTTAGTAGACTGAAACATTCTTCTCAGAAAAAAAGAACTGACCTTTCAAAAAACAAATATGAGATACTAATCACAAGGCACAGTACAGGAGAAGAGAACCACCCCTGGTTATGCAATCTCAGTGGTTATTAAAATGCAGAACTGTCTAAAAACAAACTTATTCAGACACACACACACACATCTACCTGTTTCCGTGAAGAAAGCGCACTCTTTGGCCGTCCCTGACGACCTGGTTTTCCAGCATCCACCGGTTCTTTGCAGCTCCTCCGGAGAGTGGGGGCGGTTATGGTGCCCGAGTCTGGTGGGTGGGGCAGAGGGTTCAGGTAAAGGATTCGGGCGATGAGACCGTAAAGAGCAATGGCCAGAAGCAGTGGGATAAGCGTAGAAGATAGCGGAAGTCGATGAGGTAAATGGGCAGATAGAGGTCTCGAGAGACGCGGTAGCCACACTGAACACGACCGTCAGGGTTCACCTGGATGTCCACCAGGAAGAGCCAGAGCATACAGTAGACACAGGTGAAAACCCACACCCCGGCGATGATGCGTTTGGCTCGAGATACCGTACAGACCGTACTGAGCCCTCATTGGGTGACATATGGCGATGTATCTGTGAAACAAAGATAATAGTAATGTGTCTTATTTCATTACAAATTTTTAAACCTCTGGTAGGCCTATTCCTCTTTTAGGGGTCACACTTTATTATAACCTATAACCTAACTTAAAGTAAATGATTTAAGGGTCAAGAGCCCAACTAAAACAAACATTGGTCACCATTATAATGGTGACTTAAATTATGGTTTTCTCCCACAGTGATTCTGCTTGTTAACATCAGGCGTCTTCAATATTGGCAATATAAAATAAGGAGTTCTTCATTCATCTTTGACGTCTAACTGTTATTCAGATATTTTTGGTGTAAATTTTACTCATTTTAAATGTTTAACTTTTAAGGAATTAATTTAATTAATTATTACTCAATTATAATTTGTTAAATTTAAATAATAATATTGCTTGTATATATATATCTGTTTTCACAATTTAATAATATAATTTAATAATACTTATTCCTTAATATTTTGTATTTTGAGGACAATATTCACTTCTATATAGTGCATTATTTATTTCTATATAAAATAATACAAATATTATAAAAAAGTCATACTATTTTTAAAATAAAGAAAAGGTGTTTAGAATCCAATACATAGAAGGTGGATTTGTGCTTTCTAATGGAAGAAATAAAGAAAATCATTTGTAATGCCAGTCTAAGCCACTAGATGCTTCTAAATATAAATGGCTGTGTATTCCCTAGTTGCTATTAAGTGTATTTTCAGACATAATTAGACATAATCAAAGACTACTTTGTCATGGCTGATTGTAGATTGAACCCCCCACCCCACCAAAAAAATCAATGTCTCTGTATTGTTCCACTGTAATCTCCCATAAATTTTGTTATGGCAGTCAAAGATCATAAGTGTGATTTTTATATATATATATATATATATATATATATATATATATATATATATATAAATATTTATTTAGCTAGAAACACTTTACTTGAAGGGGTGTGCATAAGACTGACATGACACCTTCATAATCATAACATGAAACGTCATGAATATGAAGGAGGAATTATGCATGTTTATGACAACTGTCTTTAAGTGTCTCCACTCAATAATGACATTTTGAATACAAATATGACATTGCTTGAGAGGTCTTTGTTATGAAACCTTGACATAAACCAATACATCATAACCGGTTAGTCATGATGACAACTTGACATTAAATTAAGTTAAACTGTCATGTGGTTGGCTTTGACATTGGCTGTCATGAGGCATTATAACTGTGTCATGAATATTTTTGTGACCTCAACTACAGTGGTACACATTGAATTTGTCCACAATCTTTTTTGTGTGTTCATTGTAGTAAGACCCTAAGTTTTGCACACAAAAAAAATTCATGAACAAATTCATGACCTAATACCACCAGAGGGTTAAATGTTGATATTTAAAATGCTGAAATCCTTCATTGCAAAAAAAAAAGAGGAAAGAAATTAACTTGTCAATTTGTTTGTATACCCATGGTGCCTCAGTTAATAAGGCCTCAGAAGATAATGATATATCATTTTGTCTTAGAACATTCATATTATCTTCCTTTTATTTCACTTATTTTCAAAAGTATTTCTTTCAGTTTGATGTTACTTTCTTTCATTTCAGGGCTTACCTCTCCACTGTGAAAGCTGTGATTGAACAGGAGGGCAAGCATCAATGCCAAGGTACTGAAAGTAGGTGATGCCCAGGCACCCAGCATGCCCGTACACCCAGGTGGCCATCAGGCTCTCAGAGATGTTCGAGCAGGACCCGGCCACCAGAACCATCAGGTCCGCCACTGCCAGGCTCACCAGATAGCAGTTGGTGGGGTGTACGCATGTGGCGTGTGGTAAGAACCACCAGCACGATCATGATGTTTCCTACTATGCCCACGCCACACACCAGCAGCACCAGGAACACAGATACAGTCTTATACTCCAGGACTCGGACACAGCGTCCCCTGACCCCACCAGGGAGATGTTGGTGGGAGTGTCCATTCTGGAGCTCACATTTCCTGGCATGATTAGTCCTCTTGGTGTGAATATTTATAAGAAACAGGCAGAAATCAAATATGGTGGAGGAGAAAGAAAGCAGTTTGATATTCAAAACATTAAAGAAGGTATGCAAACTTTGTATATAAAAACTATCACTTCAGTTCCAGCTTTTATTGATGGTCTTTTCTCTTATTAAGTATCTTGTTTAATTTTCTTGGCTTCAACCACATAATGATGTTCCTCTGCTGACCGCAACACATTATTTCTTCTGTGTTAATCTGTAACAGTATCACGTCCATTACAGCGTCACAATGAAATCCAGAGTCAAATTTTTTCCCCACGTTAATGCAATCCTCCATCCAATTGATCACCCTGGAATAAAAGTCAGCAGGGGAAAGCATGTCTCAATCACTGTTAAAAGGATTTTATAGCCGTCTGTTAATTGCTAAATAACAGTCCATTTCATCTGGCACAAAAAGATAAGAGCGAACGCAGAAGTACACCGAGTTGGGAGCATCGCAGATTAAAATAACATGATGCAGACTAACATAGACGTCCTATTTGTTCTCTTTACAAATATTCCCATAACACTTGCTCTAGTAAATTTTAGGAGACTTCCTCTGAACATTATTGAGACAGGATGAGAAGCTTTTAATTATTTCAAATGAGACATTTTAAGTGGTGCACGGCGATCAGTAGGGAAATCACAGAAAGACTTAGCCACACACACACTCACACAGCTGCTGTGGCAAATGGCGTGTTAATAACCAAGGATCTTTAAATCAAATGCATTGAATGATCTTACAAATGACATCAATAGCACTTTTCCAGTGTATATTGCACAAAAGACTGCAAATAATGTAAATATCAGTAAATCATCATTTTGAAAGAACACAATGTTAACATGTTTCGACATTAATTCTAGTTTGAAAATAGTGCTGTGAAATCCATTAAAGCCACTAAATGGTGCCAAAACATGGTACACAGAAGCTTTAAAAATCCAGACATCTGTTGCTCTTTTCAGCTGTCTCTTTGCCTTGTAAATAAGACTGCACTGCCTCTCGGGAATCCCTAATAAATTGAGGTGGAACACGATGTGAAAAGTAATTTAACTCAATCCCGGCTTCTGAACCCTGCAAAACCCTGCTCGGACTTCATATCTTATATTTCATATTCCATTATTACTGCTCTGGCAATGTAAATATGGACAAGAGCACTGCGGTTTCCTCGATGTCTTGCAAAAATTAAGAAAAATACATGATTTTCAAATGAGGGACATGATTGAAATTGAAGACAAAAATCATAGTAATATCAAATTAAATGTTAATAATAATTAAATAAATAAAAACGTGTGGCTACATCTGGTTTTCAGCAAAAGCACTATAACATTCAACTGTCACAAGGAGAGCTCTTTCCTTTCTTTCTATGCTTGATTCAGAGATTTTCATTAATGGTGAGAGTCAGACGTGCTGCTATGAAATGGGCTGTCATTCACATTTGTTTAGCTCTCCTAATTGACTATATCACCACCAGAATCATAAATCAGAATGTGCTCTAAGGCAAACAGCACAGCTGTGTCTCACAACCTTAGCGTTTTGGGGCGCCACTGAAAACGCAATGCCTAAAAACGCTGTAGGTAGGGAGCTCACTTAGTTTTAAGAAGGGTGAACATGATTTCAACAAGTAGCTACAACATGTTCCTGATTCAACATCCATTTGATCCTGGAACAACATTCCAATCAACCAATCAGTTTTGAGGGACCAGTTTACAATTAAAGTTTAGGCTTAAAACCAGGGTTAGGTGTTTTTCACCTATCTCCTCTGATTTTAGGGATAACTCAAGGTAGAGTTCAGGTTAGATTTTTAGGGATAACTAATGGTAGAGTTAGGTTATATGGTTAGGATACAATTTCCAGACAGGAATGTTTTTCCAGGATCAACAAAATATGTTGATTCAGGAACGTCGGCTACTTGAATCACCGTCTCTCTTATATTTGTGCCTGAATAGAGAAAGCAGATGTTTCATTAATCCTCTGAAAATAATCATAGTTCTTCGACTGACCGCGTGAAACTGAATAACTCAACACAATCTTAAAAGCAAGTCTAATTTTGCACAACAGTTTGGCGGCTTGAGGAAGCCTGTGAACTTGATTACGTGAACCTGTAAATCTATTTTCAAAAATATATAGGCTTTGCTTGTTTATATCGCAATATATATATATATATAAAGGTTCACTACATAGAATCTAATTAGTAACATTAATCATTAGCACCGCGGTCTTCTATCTGAACAGCTTTAACGTTAGATAGGCTATTAACCATAGACTTGAAGGAAACAAGAATTTCAGTATTGTAAAAAAAATAGCTCATGAGCAATTTGTCTTCGAAAATGTTCACATATAAGCTAAAAGTGCATAATATAAATATATAAATATTATGTAAATAAATTTGTCTTCAAAAAATACTTTTAGCAACGGAATTGTGCCAAAAGAAAATCGCTTCAAATTTACGCATTATGGAAACTGTCATCGATAACTTCTCAAGATAGAATAAAGCGTCTCTTACCAGACATCATTCTTGTAGTGTTGAATCAAAACAGGTCTCATGCAGTGTCGGCTCTTAACCCCGATGAAAAGAACAAATGCACTGATATGAAGTATTTGAAAATTGACGAGCAAATAATCTGATCCTTGAACAGAAGCGCGTGTAAATGCACTATTTTGACTGTAAGTTTCTCGAACTGTAAATCGCATTCGCTGACCAAAGCGTCCCCTAGTGGAAACAATAATAATTCGCTGTGTATCCTGAGTTATTCAAGTACACCAGGCTGCAGCCTGCAGATCGGGTGGGGCTGCACGTGGGGCGGGGCTACATGTGCAATCCCGCCCAAAACGCTTCTCATTGGTTAGTGGCACAGCTATGACGTCGACGCCATGCACGGTAAACAGGAAATGAGGTTGAAAAACTCACGCGCTAAATCGCGCTGAAACCTCTACGTAGATTTAACTTAGAGCTAACTGTATATTCTGTGATTAGAACATAGAGACCACGGATCATTTGTTTTTCTCCTGCTCTCACAGCAACACATTCTGGTGTGACATGTATGATTGGCTTGAGCCTTATCTCCAGTTCTAGAGATAACATCACATTAGGAATTATAATGAAAGACAAAAACTATGAAATGCTTTTAAAACACTTTAATTATCTTGAGTACATTTTTCATCCACAAATGTAAATGTTTAAAAACACAGTCTCTATTTACTGTCTTCAAGAGAGAATTTGCATTGTAGCCCATTACAAATCCCTGTGGTTCATGAAGAAGCCTAACTTATATATCATAAAGGTGATATATAAGTTTTTTGTGATATATATATATATATACACCACGCTGAAAGCACATGCATCGTATTTGCGTTAAGTGGTACAGTAATGATGTCGATGCTTCAAAACGCATGCGCAAATTTGAAATAATACTTTTAATAAAATTATTAAGTATTAAAAATCTCTAAAGTAATAATGAAAGCAGCAAAAGGAGTAGAGCACATATCCATAGTTTTAACTATGCCTGATCCAAGTTCAGCGTATAAGGAATTACAGAGTATTGTGTAATATCTTTGTAGTATTTTAAAAGTTTTTCACATTCTGTTGCACTTCACCATGTAAATAACAAAATAACTGTAAACATTAATGGCACCTAAATATATTTCTTATTTTAAGCATTTCTCTGTAATAGTTCTTGTTTATTTTTGTGCATTATATAGGTTATTATAAAACATTTATGCCAATAAAGTTTGAAGTTAAAATAACTACATACAGTACATTGTCAATCTCTGCAAACCATATTATGCATGCCAACTCAAAAAACCAAACTCATACCAGTGATAACTTTTATTTCAAAACAAGTTTGAAAAATTGTGTAAAGAGATATTCAGATAATCACCTACACACAAATACACACACACGTCCACTCACACACATCATGCACACACACGTACACTCAATCTAACACACGTACACTCTCACACATTCTGCTCAGCCTGAAATTCCCCTCCATCATTGAAAATACTAGCCCTCAACCTCCTTCACGGAAGAAAATGCACGCAGGACTCCGCTTCTGCCATCACCTACACACCCAGGTGGGCAGTCCTTGTGTATTTCAGTAGCCTACAGTGCAAGCACAGTCAACGAGGGCACCTGAGGGTTGTTCCATAAAACAAGATTAGAAAATAAGCCAGGCTTATTTTGGTTAGTCAAACTTATTGTCGGTGAATTCTGTTTCATAAAGCAAACTTAAAATAGTTCAAACTCAGTTACCCTGGAAACTTATGCTGGGAAACTGAGCCTGGTCCGGGGCAGGCTAACTGTCAGGCTAAGTCTGAGTTAAGGCTTAACGAGCATACCATTTATACTCACCTGCTGGTATTTCGATGTCATTTTATTTTACTTAACCACTATTAATACAATTTTTTTTTAAATAAATAAATAAGGAAATGTACTTTACTAATAAATGTAAGAAATTATAAGGTATAAATACACTAAGAAATGTTCAAAACTTGTGTATTTAATTGGCGAGTTTGTTTAATGAGTTATAATGAATTAATAAGTAATTAATGAAGTAGCTGGAATACTAGTTTCCAAACTTAATGTCATTAAAACCACTAATTTCATAGATGAGGTGGTGGATGAGGGAGCTATAGTCTTGCGGAGGGCATTTCAAAGAGAGAGAACTTTCAGAGACAGGTCAGACCCATTTGGCATTAAATGACAGCTACCTGTATGAACGATATAGATTCTCAAGAGATGTGATTGCATATATTTGTAGATTACCAAGCCCACACATATGCAAATAAGTATTTTGTTTAATATGATCTAACCATGACCTCCTTAGTTGAACAAACACGTTGAAGTCAAACAACTTGTCTTTATTCAGAGTGAATCTGCCTGTTAGGGGTGAAAACACACAAATACATGTTGTGAATGATCAAAAAGGTAATGTTTTTTCTTTTCCTTTTAAAAAAAATGGTAGTTCTACTTGCATTTTTATGTAGCTGTTGAATTTCAAGCTCCAACTTCCTCATCTTCAGTTTTTTATACTGGATGTCGATATCAATTGCTTCCATTTGTTTTAGGCCAGTATCTGTTTATACTCTGCCTTTTATGTTTTCTGGGTTATGTAACATTTAAGTTATTTAATTGAATACTCTTGTCACATTGTTTTCATTTCTTAATACTCACTTTGTCACAAGTGTCACTAAATATAGGAAATATTTGGCTGAGATCTGGTTGGGTTTTGGTTGGCTGAGCAAATAAAATATCTCTGGCATGAATGTGCTGTACTGTAAAATAGCTGTGTAAGATGTGATGTTAAATTGGTTCATATTTTAGACATCATTATAATGCAACCTCATAAATAGGGTTAATTTTGTCAAAAATAATAAAATGAAATATGTTTGTTATAGGCCTAGTTAAAAATACCTATAGATATGTATTAAGTAGGCAGGTTTTAAAGGAAAGAAGCCTTGATTATTCTATTGGCAAGATTATTTTAATGGGGGGGGGTTAAGGAGGTGATAATGTGCAGAATGAAAAAAAAAGATGTTTGCAAAATGACTGAAGACAAAGACAAATGGTTCAGTCGGCAGCATCATAAGAAAAAAGATTGAATGGGACTTAATGCGTATTTTGTGGTTATCCAAATGGTAATCAATATGCCACACACACACACACACACACATACACTCACCGGCCACTTTATTAGGTACACCTGTCCAACTGCTCGTTAACACTTAATTTCTAAGCAGCCAATCACATGGCGGCAACTCAGTGCATTTAGTCATGTAGACATGGTCAAGACAATCTCCTGCAGTTCAAACCGAGCATCAGTATGGGGAAGAAAGGTGATTTGAGTGACTTTGAACGTGGCATGATTGTTGGTGCCAGAAGGGCTGGTCTGAGTATTTCAGAAACTGCTAATCTACTGGGATTTTCACGCACAACCATCTCTAGGGTTTACAGAGAATGGTCCGAAAAGAAAAAACATCCAGTGAGCGGCAGTTCTGTGGGCGGAAATGCCTTGTTGATGCCAGAGGTCAGAGGAGAATGGCCAGACTGGTTCGAGCTGATAGAAGGGCAACAGTGACTCAAATAACCACCCGTTACAACCAAGGTGGGCAGAAGAGCATCTCTGAATGCACAGTACGTCGAACTTTGAGGCAGATGGGCTACAGCAGCAGAAGACCACACCGGGTGCCACTCCTTTCAGCTAAGAACAGGAAACTGAGGCTACAATTTGCACAAGCTCATCGAAATTGGACAATAGAAGATTGGAAAAACGTTGCCTGGTCTGATGAGTCTCGATTTCTGCTGCGACATTCGTATGGTAGGGTCAGAATTTGGCGTCTACAACATGAAAGCATGGATCCATCCTGCCTTGTATCAACGGTTCAGGCTGGTGGTGGTGGTGTCATGGTGTGGGGAATATTTTCTTGGCACTCTTTGGGCCCCTTGGTACCAATTGAGCATCGTTGCAACGCCACAGCCTACCTGAGTATTGTTGCTGACCATGTCCATCCCTTTATGACCACAATGTACCCAACTTCTGATGGCTACTTTCAGCAGGATAATGCGCCATGTCATAAAGCTGGAATCATCTCAGACTGGTTTATTGAACATGACAATGAGTTCACTGTACTCAAATGGCCTCCACAGTCACCAGATCTCAATCCAATAGAGCATCTTTGGGATGTGGTGGAACGGGAGATTCGCATCATGGATGTGCAGCCGACAAATCTGTGGCAACTGTGTGATGCCATCATGTCAATATGGACTAAACTCTCTGAGAAATGCTTCCAGCACCTTGTTGAATCTATGCCACGAAGAATTGAGGCAGTTCTGAAGGCAAAAGTGGGTCCAACCCGTTACTAGCATGGGGTACCTAATAAAGTGGCCGGTGAGTGTATTTTTTTTATCACTTTTTGGGGAATTGAATAGGCTACCATTTGTATAACAACAGATTTACTACAAAAACCCATGGTTAAACTATGATCTTTTGTAGCAAAAAACACCCATGCTTTTGAGTTTTCACAATTCCTTAACAATGAAAAATGTATATAATCTCCATAAAATAGCCTATACATATTGTAAGTGTTTGAAGAATAAACATTTATATTCTCACGTAAACCATTGAAATCGGTTAAGAAATAAAACGTGGCTCTGTTTTTAAGTGTCCGGGAAATTTGCGTGTTTTTAGAGCAGTGTGAGCAAAACACGGCAGGCGACTCTGATGCGGCGTCTGTGTTTGCTTTGCTGAGACACGCAGTTTGCAATGCATCATGGAAATAGTAGTTGATTTCAGGTTGATTTACCTATACAGTGTTAAATCCGCTTTGCAAAAAGGACTACTTTTCCCAGAATGCACCCCGTGACACCATCCCGCCTACCAAAGGATCCGGAAGGTGCGTAGCAGCTATTCAGCAACAGTCGCGGTGAAATTCAAATAGTTGTTCTGAATTCGACAATCACGCTGTATTGGTTTTATCTTTTGGAGTTTTAATACATGATCAAGGTAAGTTTATAGTTTTTCACTATCTTAACACATGGATTTTAATCTAACTTATAGCGCATTACTAGACTAGGGTTTGTGTGGTTGGATTTTATTTGTTTTTATGTTAGAGAGGAAATAGAATTGATGCTTGATTTCTGTTTTTTCAGTGAAAATTAACGTTATAGTGAAGAACATCGGAAGCTGCCTCTTGCTGAACAACAGCTTATCTTTCTGAGGCCACCAAAACGGAAAATAAAGTAAGATTGATTATTTTGTAACGTTAATTCATTAACAGAGACCTTTCTTACAGGGAGACTGTAAAGTTGAATTCTGTTGCCACGTCAGTTCACTGTGATGTTCTGTGAGGTCTTGTGAACTTCTTACTTGCCATGGCTGCAGTAGCCTCTCATCAGTGTCATTTTCATCCATTAGGCGCCTGTTTCATCTTTAGGAAAGGTACATTTTTTAAATGATTACCAAATTTGATTAAGAAAAGTGTGGTATGGTCATGTAGAGACTATTCAGTGACAAATTCCCTTTTGCAATTCAAAAAGAAATGTGCATTATAATATGTTAAACTGCACACATATGTGTCCTAATGGATGAAAATGACACTGATGAGGAGGCTTCTGCAGCCATGGCAAGAAGTTCACAAGACCTCACAGAACATCACAGTGAATTGACGTGGCAACAGAATTCAACTTTACAGTCTCCCGGACAGGCAATACAGTCACCATGGCATCATGAAACACCCAGACCACAGAGAAAAAGCCTCTCAAGTGATGACCGATTAATAAGATGTAAGATTTTTTTTTCTTTTTCTAACATATATTCACTGTTAGTGTAAGGATACTATAACATGTCATAGCAGTGGTGGTGTGGCATGCATGACACATTTACACTTTTGCTTTACTGTTTGTGTCAATTTAATTTATTGCTTGCTTGGTTTCTGTTGCTTTTTAGTACTGTGGCTGAGAGGGCTCAACACGCTGCAACAGAAGAAAACGGATGCAAACAGAAAACCCCCCCTCTGAAAATAAGAACATCTTTTATCACATGTGCTAAAACACAACCAAATACAGAAACGCACTCCAAATGTCCGACCAACAACGCAAATATCTACTGGACAGTGGTGTTTATTGTTTTATTATTATTATTATTTATTGTTTGCATTGTATTTGCAGCATGTGTGTTGTGAAACTGATTTCTTGACTTGCTGGTGTTTTTCTTGTTTGCGTGTTTTCTTCTGTTGCAGGACTTTGAGGTCTCTTGCCGTTTGCAGCGTGTTTTTGTATTGGGTTGCGCTGAGTATTTGCCGCATGTGTGTTGTCAAACTCGCATCAAAATGTTCTCCTAATTTGCTGGTGTTTTTTATTGTTTGCATGTTTTCTTCTGTTTCAGTGCGTTGAGATCTCTCAGCCAACGTATTTTGTTCATTTTTGTATCTCATTATTTAAGCATGCCACATACACTTTTTTTAAAATTGCATAAGTGCATTATTTTTTGTAACATTTAAATTTATTTGTATTATTCTTGTAATGTGAATAATAGTTATTTTGTTTTGTCTTACTCTAGTATTGGCTTGTCTTTTGTTGTTTTTCCTTTTATCTGGCTGAGATCTTCTTCCTTTCTCAATTAAATATTGTTCTTTGCATTTCTGTCGATCAGCTTGAGATGTTGAGACGATCAGCAATTTCCTGCCAAACTTTCTCACTTGCTTTAGGCTATTTATTGCCACTGTATTGCCCTTTTTTGGTGATGACATCTTTAAATTCTTCATTATTAACATTTTTGATCGACGTCATTACGGCTGCGGCCCCGCCTCAATTGACGTCAGCACTTTGCCCCTAACCAATGAGAAGCATTGTGTGCTTCAAACTGGGGAGTATAAAAATGTGAGTGTTTCTTTTTGCCAGGTATGTGTCACAATGGGTCCTGCCCATTGTAAAATCCAGGTGGTGAGTGTAGAAGTGTTGGGTTTGAATCTCGAACTTGATTGAGCATATTTGTGGCTGGCAGGATGAGATACATCCTCTGGTTTTCTCTCTGGTGTGCACTGGCCCTTGCGCCAGGTAAGTTAAAGAGTTTTCTTGGTTAACGGGAGACTGAATTGCTTGTATGTTTTGAGTGTGTGCGAGCAAAAGCAACATTGCTACATTGAGAAAATGTTATACATGCAATTTACGTTGGATGTATATTTCGTTCTTGCAATGTTGTAGGCTATTTGTTTGCACTTTTGAGAAAAAGTTAGATATATTTTATTGTTGTGTGTAATAAAACAATACTCTTTGAAATAACAATTGCATTGCCTTGTTTTAAACACTAAATTTTTTACTTAACATTCCTCAGACACTTATTCAGTTATTTATAACAGGGGTTCTCAACTCCAGTCCTGCGACCCACTGCTCTGCATAATGTGTATGTCTCCCTTGTTTAACACACCTGATTCAGACCCTCAGCTCGTCAGGATAGATAGAGTCTATCCTAACGAGCTGAGGATCTGAATCAGGTGTGTTAAACAAGGGAGACATACACAATATGCAGAGCAGTGGGTCGTGAGGACTGAAGTTGAGAACCCCTGATTTATAATATATGTTGTTCAAAAAGCAAAAGTAGTTTCAGTGTAGCTAGCTACTTTTTGATTGTAAGTTAACTTGTAGTGTAGCTAACTACTTTTCTAAACGGGTAGCTTGACTGTAGTTAAACAACTTTAACTTACGAGTAGCTTGTCACACTACAGTTTCAGAGTAGCTTCCCCAGTACTTTTGTTTTACAAGTGTAAAATATTTTGTATGTGAGTAGTTTGTGTATTTTCTTTTTTATTGGATCACTGAACGGGAGGGGTTGGCTGTGGTTATAATTTGATTTTGTGTATTTTCACGTAGTGGTTAATTTTTTTTCTTGTGTGTGTGTGTGTGTGTGTGTTGGATATTGAGTGTGGGGTGAAAATCCAAAGTGTCTCTGCCATCTTCCTCTTTGTTCAAGGGAAGGTCTTCAGAGCGACTGAAGAGAGCAAAATCATGTTCAGCCGTTACCTTTGACCTTCATCCAAACAGACAAACTTATTTACAATCCAGGACAAACAGGTGAGCTGTGAATGACCCTTGGTTGAAGCTATCATCTTCAAATGCATTATGCAATATATGTGAGTTTGTTGGTGTCTTTGCAGTTAATTTCAGAGTTGTCTCCATGGATCCCAAATTTGAGTCCTGTGGCAAGTGAATGATGCTTTATTTTCTTGTCTTGTGGTTGTTCAGTACTTTATTTTGTTCTGATGTTTCCCAGTTTGTCCGTTCCAGTTGTCTGTCAGCGTCAATATGGCTCCAGCAGTGCAGATTCTGGTCTACAGCGTTCTTCCCGGTAAGAATTTAGTTGCTGCTAATGTGCCGTTTGACACTGATATGTGTTTCCAGAACCATGTACTGTATGATGTGGCTATTTTTCAATTTGGGAATGCTGGTGTGTGTGTGTGTGTGTGTCCTACAGCGTGTTGGTCCTTGTTCCAGGCATCTCTGCAGTTTTCTCCAGCTGTTCCTGCGGAGGGAAATGTTCTGATGGTTCCTGCTCAAGCAGGATCTCTGTGTAGCCTCAGTGCTTTAGATTCATTCTTTAAAAACCAACACATTATGACTTTAGTCTTCTTTTTAGGTCTTCTTTTTAGGTCTTCTTTTAATGTGACGGACGGAAATAAGATATTTTGTTTCGGAGGACTGGAGGCCGGAGGACTGGAGGCCGGAGGACTGGGAGGCCGGAGGACTGGAGGCCGGAGGACTGGAGGCCGGAGGTAAAAAATTTTTTTTTTAAAAATTAAATAAAACCATCCATCCATCCATCCATCCATCCATCCATCCATCCATCCATCCATCCATCCATCCATCCATCCATCCATCCATCCATCCATCCATCCATCCATCCATCCATCCATCCATCCATCCATCCATCCATCCATCCATCCATCCATCCATCCATCCATCCATCCATCCATCCATCCATCCATCCATCCATCCATCCATCCATCCATCCATCCATCCATCCATCCATCCATCCATCCATCCATCCATCCATCCATCCATCCATCCATCCATCCATCCATCCATCCATCCATCCATCCATCCATCCATCCATCCATCCATCCATCCATCCATCCATCCATCCATCCATCCATCCATCCATCCATCCATCCATCCATCCATCCATCCATCCATCCATCCATCCATCCATCCATCCATCCATCCATCCATCCATCCATCCATCCATCCATCCATCCATCCATCCATCCATCCATCCATCCATCCATCCATCCATCCATCCATCCATCCATCCATCCATCCATCCATCCATCCATCCATCCATCCATCCATCCATCCATCCATCCATCCATCCATCCATCCATCCATCCATCCATCCATCCATCCGGATTAAGGACCCATGGCGCCCGCCCTTGCTCCCCTTTTCAGTGTGGCCTCGGCCGGGCGCCATGGTCCCCATG